>JAODAL010015850.1:0-82520 GCA_025379985.1 Phyllomedusa bahiana
CTCCTCCCTTTCGTATAATTTTTTTTCTCTCTCCTTATCTTTTTTTTTTTTCTTTTTTTAACCCTTACCTTTTTTTTAAATTTTTAAAACACTTTCTTTACTTGCCCCAAAATTTTTTTTACCCCGATTTGTTCCTTTGTTATCTCAAAAAACCCATCTGGTTTTTTTTTTGTTTACAAACTCTTTCTTAAATTCCCCAAATTTAAACCTTTTTGGGGAAAATTCCCGAAAACTGTCCCCCTTTTCTAAAAAATTTTTTGTTTGCCATAGCAAACCCAAACAGGTTTCCTTTCATTTCTTCAAAAGCATAAATTTTAAATGAAAGGGGGAAAGGGTGATTGGTTGCTATGGGCAACACGGAAAAAACCCTTTGACCAAAAACAGTTTTTTAAAAATGTCCCCCTAAATCTGTAAAAAATATTAAGAAAAACATCATTATTGGCAAAAGAAAAAAAAATTATTCAAAAAATCCAAAGAGAATAATCTTTATTTTTGGGATTTTTTTTTTTAGGAAATTAAAAAGGAAAAAAGGGTTTTTGGGAAAGGAAAAAAACAGTAAATTTTTTGAAATTTACTTGGGTTTTTATCCTAGGCTTTTTCGGATTCAAACCAATTTAAAAAACATATCAAGGGAAAAAGGAAAAGGGGAACGGGGCCAAAAAGTTTTAACAAACCATCAATGTATAAAAAAGGTTTCAAAAACAAAATCATCTTACCACAAATAATGAAAAAGTTTCCAAAATTGCGTTCTATTTACAAAAATGTTTCATCATAAATTTTTTAAAAAAAATTGTCACCCCCATATGCTAAAAGCTCCCCTGGAAAAGCCCTTTTTTACTGGGGAAGGTTTTCATTTTGGCTTCTGCCCCGATCATAAAAAATAAAAACCCCTTTTGAAATTTTAGAATTTTTCAAAAAGATTAAATTTTTTTTAGGGAAAGGGTTTTTCTTTTTAAGGGCGATTAAGAGTGCAATAGCCACTTTTTCCAACTGTGGGGAAATTTTGGAAAACCCCCCCTTCATCTTTCCATTTGGAAAAACCAATCTGATAAAAACTTTTTTTTTCAACCCCCATCCGGTCTAAATCATGGTCAATTTGTCTATATCTGGCTGGGAAATTTCCCAAATTTTTTCGTGCAAACTCTTTCCATTTTCCCCGGGTTAAATTTTTCCCCCAAAAACTAAACTGTTGGTCCAAATTCCCAAAAAGGCAATGCTTTTTGAAAATTTAAAAATACAAAAAGTTTTATCAACTAAAGGTAATTTTTTTCCTTTTCTCAAACATTTGGCAGTTTTTGGAAAAAATAAAAAAATTTGGGAAATGTAAATTAAATTTTTAGTTCATGGTAATTTGCCATTTACAAATGCCAAAAAATCTTTTAGTTTCCCAGCCACTGGGGTTAAAAACAATTTAGGAAAACCTGCTTTACAGTTTATCACTGCGATCAAGGGGCCCGCTGCAAAATTTGTGGGGTCCCCCCATTTGCCCTTTAAAATGGGAGGGTTTGGAAAAAACTTGTGCAGGCTTCCAAACCGCACAAGATGTTTATTCGATTTTCCCCATCTTTTCTTGGGACCCCAGGACAGAAAAGTGGTGGAAATCCGCCGTCATGGTACACGCTTAATGCTAATAATGTGAATATTACAAATGCATTAGAAGCTGACTAGAAAAGTGATCGAGTTCCCTCCCTCAAGTGGTGAGACAAAGTCACCTTAGACAGACACTGTCTCAAATATAAGAGTTATAGTAAAGAAAGAAGGCTTTTAAATACTGTATAAAAAAAACCTTTAAAACTTTCAAAATCACCCTCCCTTTCGCCAGTTTACAAGAGAAAAAAAAAAAAGAAAAAAAAAAAAAAAAAATAAAGAACAATATTAAAAAAATAAAATAAATAAATGTACACATAATTGGCATCGCTGCGTCCCAAAAAGTCCAGTCTATTAAAATATAACATAATTTATCACGTATGCTGAACACCATCGAAGAAAGAAGATTCCAAACGCCAAAATTGCAGTATTTCTGGTCATATTCACATTACATTGGAGAATAAATGTATTAAAAAAAAGTTCACATGCATTCCAAAACCGGCAAGCAATAAAAAGTATACACTTCAGCCCACTAAAAATGTCCCTCAACTCACGTCTATAGGTTGTTAAGTACAAAGAAAGTTATTGGTTGCTCCACATGGCCACTCCAGCAGCGCAAAATTTACCAACCTTAAAAAAGATGTTTGGATGATTTTTTTACATTACCAAAAACCATAAAGGACATGATTACACTAAATGTTTTGGTATTGGCGGGATGCGTATCAACCTGTAGATATAGAATCACCATGATATAACTACATCATTTTGTACTGAAAGAAGACATGAACGCGTTAAGACTAAAAACTCCCGCAAACATGGCGCAAATGACGTTTTTTTTCTTTTAAACATTTTGCCCCACAATTTTTTTTGTCGGTTTCCCATATATTCTATGGTTATATGAATGAGCACCGCATTAGAAAATACATTTTGTCCCACAAATAAAAGCCCCTCATATGTTATGTGAGGTCAAAAAAAAAAAATAATAAAAGTTATTATGCTCTCGTGGGATAGGCAAGGAGGGAAAAAACTCAAAACATTAAAAACAAAAAAAAAAATAAGGCCTCGGCATGTTAAATGTGGTTTTAAAATTCACATTTAAACTTTTTCTTTTCTGGATTCTATGATCATGTTTTTTCACTTTTTGAAAAAACAACAGGACTGTCTTGTTAAATATAGGTTGAAGTCGAACAGTGTTAGTGCAGTCGTTTAGATTTGAATACAATAGTAACCTCAAACTATGTTAAAGCTTCATCCCTCAACGGGATTGGGACATGTTATGAACTTTTGGCGCTGGACAGGCACAGTTCTAAAAACATTTTAAAGGGCAGTGTAGAGACTCTTGCACCACGTATCTTTTGAACCTGTTCTTATGAGGTCATGACATGCAGCGCGGTTCGTACACAATACGAAAAGGTCCAGGCCTCAGACAGATCCCTCACTACATGGCGGGGTTACTCACTGTTCTGGGCCGTAGAGTTTGGACAGTCAAAGGAATCTTAATTGTGCTCCTTACTTCTACTTGAATGTGGTGCGACAAGCAAACAAGAACACCTCTTATCTTTGGCGCATTATAAAAAAGTTTGGAGAGTGCACTGTTCAAACATTCTTTTCGCCTCAAAGAAACACCAGAGAACTGGCAAACCCCATTCTACATGTCCCCCCTAAAGACTTAAAAGGGGTTTTGCCACGATTTCTTTCATCTCCGCATCCAGTTTTTTTAGCACTTTGTAAAAGAAGGGGGGGTGTGTGATTTGTTTGAATTGCTTCTGGCCCCACAGGTTTCCCACACCAAGCCCTTCCTCCCCTTTTTCAAAAAAAAGGTCTGTTTATTAAAAACACCCTTATAGCTGCAGAGTAGCTCAAGGTAAAGTTTTTTCCCCTCTCAGAAAAAGGGGTCCTAGGTTCAAATCCGCAGGAAAACCCAAAATGAAAATTTTATTTTTTTATCAAGCAACCCCTGATTGGGTTTCTTTTTTTATTTATTGTTCTTTTGAAAATTTTAATAAGGAGTACAGGGGACGGGATTTTTTTGCAGACCTGGGTTTTTGAACCTAAATTGGGCCCTGGAAGAGAGGATTATGAGCAGTGGGACCAGGATTGAGGGCTCTCCCCCCTGGTCTTTTATCCCCGGAGACAAATGTACCATAAATCACTAAGAGAGCACTAAAACAGAAATGTTCCAGAATTTTTTAATAATGATGAAGGGTTTGGAAAATTTTTTATTTTTTAATTTGAAAACTTCCCAATCAATTTTTTACTTTGTAAAAAAAAACCCCTTTAAGTCAGAACGTTGTAAATTGGGGACTGCCTTTCTATATCTTTATTGTAAATACTTGGGGGATTGTTTTTAATGTAACCATGAAAATCGGACCACTTCCCCAAACACTTTAGCATATGTTTGAATTTAAAAAATTGACTGACTGGTTTCGTTTTTACTTTGGGCTCCCTCCAAACTTTTAAAGGAATTATTGCCCAATCTGAAAGGCTTATGTTAGATTTAGTCAATTAAAAAGATTTTTCTACAAAAAAAACAAAGAAATGATAAGGGAATCTTTTATGAAACAAATACAACACATGAAAAATATTATATAAAGCCATGGCAGCTGTCTGGTTTTAATGGTATGCTATACATTGTTGTGTTTTTAACCCTTGTGTATAACATGTTTACCACTTGTATAATTATTTATGGCTTTTATGAAATTATTTTTCTATTTAATTTTTTTTTGTAGGTTTGCAAAAGTGATGCAAGTACAGATAACTGGGAACTGGTGACAGGGATGGGGAATCAAGGCTTACTGGCCTGAAGGAAACTGAAAATTTGTTTCTGGGGGCTGATCCCACAGAAGAGTAAGCAAACACAAAATGGCCCAAAAAAAGTTTGTTTGGGGTATTAAAAGAAAGATGCCAGAAAATATATTGTGAAACCAGCCTTTGCTATTTTTAAGGGGAAGCATAGCCACCAAAAAACCCTTCAGGTGCCCCAAACTGACAAACTGTTTCACTGCTTTTAAAACGCTTTGATATACACCGGCCATCCCGAAAAAAGGGCCATGAATCAATTTAAAATTGGAAGGTTCAATGAATCACAAAATTTTTTTTTACAAAAATTCTGGACAGCTGGGTGCATGTTAAAAAGCTGGGGTATGCCCGTTTTAAAAGATGGTTTTAGACCAAAGCCAGGGAGCAGAGTCTAAGGAACCCCCAATATTCACCAGAGTCCACCACAAGACAGGATGGGCTTGGCTGCAGGGGGGCCCGGGCCCGGTCCCTTACTCCCCACTTGGGGCCCCTCGGACCCAAAAGGGACAGCCAAAAGGGCCGGCGGTTTTGAACTGCGGGGGCAGGTAGAGGGGGGGGCAGTGGCGGTTTAAAAAAAGCAGAAAAGTTTATAGGAAACCCGGTGCAGAAATAAAAATTACAGCAGGCCCAAAAAAGCCCCCCGAGGGTTTAAAGGGTCAAAGAATGAACTCGAAGAAATCCCGAACGCGAAAGGGAGGGAAGTTCCCTGTGGTGGTCGGCCATTGGTCAGGTAATTAGGCGTTGGCCCTTTAAATCTGAGAGAGCTGGCGTGCACACGCCCAAGGAGGTGTGCGCACAGGACGGTCACAGGCAGGAAACTGGAGTGAAGCAGGAGCATGGAGAGTTAAGTAGATACCAGCAGGGGGAACAGAGGCAGGAACACCAACACGAGCACACCAGTGGCCCTGAGCGGGGACCATGGCGTGCATTGTGACAGTACCCCCCATTAAACCGCCCGAACTCTTCAGATAATAACAGCAAACACCATCTTCCGACCTGCAACTTGAATTAGGGGGTCAACAGCAAAGACAACAGAGCTGCTCGGTGGGGAGAGTTAGACAGGGTTGCACCAAACTGGTATGTTTCAGGCAACAGTTTTCCTGTGTCTCCCGTGGTTGCAGCTGCACGCTCCGGCGTTGAACGGAAAACGGGTGAGATCATCCTTTGTAGCCAGCATTCCACATTGCTGGCTACAAAGGATGATCTCACCCGTTTTCCAGTTCAACGCCGGAGCGTGCAGCTGCAACCACGGGAGACACAGGAAAACTGCAGCAGATGGGCAGGGGGGAACGTAAAACGAGATCTTCTCCTTGTGGGATCTTACAACCTGTAGTGTCAGCAGTTCGGTGCGGTACATAACAAATCTTTTCAGTATTTCCCCATTGATGGAGGAGAAAGGCAGAGGCTTTTCTAGACCGGCAGACGATACTTGGAAATCATGGAGGGATGAATAAAGTTTCCAGTGGAATCAGAATCCAGGACAGCAGGGACTTGGACATTGAGGCCAGATACCACACTGGTGGGGTCAGGCATGGAACAGATGCATCTTCTCCCAGTGTTGCCTCATCCACAAGACCTAGCTATGGGAGCTTCCGAGGCGCACTCGGGTGAACTGGGCAATATATCAGGAAATGCTTGGAACTGCCACAGTAAAGGCACAAGTTCAGACTGTGTCTGAGTTCCTCCTTCGAAAGATAAACACTGCCCACCTGCATAGTCTCATTTTGGGGAAGCGTGGGTGTCGGGTGATGGAGACTTGGGAAGACAGATACAAGGCGAGGAAGACCACGAGGACGAGAAGACGCAGACTACTCCAGTTCTCGTTCTAAACAAACGGATGTCAATCCTGGGGGCTAGAGCAATGATGTCATCCAGGGTAGATGGTAGATCATGACCAGCAAGACCTCCCCAGAATGCTGCCACAAGGGCCTCATTGTCCCAGGTAAACTAAGAGACTAAAGTGCATAACTGAATGGTGAATTGACCGACCATGGAATAACCCTGACTGAAGCGGAACAGAGAAAAAAGCACAGAGCTTTTTGTGCCCGGGGCCCCAAAAAACGTTTTGTAAAACCACAAAAAATGGATCATTTTCAAACTAAAATTGGGAGATTGGTTTTTTGGAAAAAAAATTTTTTATTCAATTTTTACAGCCCCCAAAAATAAAAAAATTTTTTGAAACAATATGGGGGCAAAACACCACTCCCCCCAGGATAAGGGGGCTTTTTAAGGGTGTTTATTAAGTTTTTACAAATTTGGGGGTCCCCAAAACCCCCTAATGGCGTCCTAAAGAAAATTTTTTAATGAAAATGAGATTTCCCAAAATCCCCGTTGGTGCCCTTTGCTACTTCCCATTTGAGGCTTGTGGTTTTAGCCAAATTTGCGTTATAACCACACAAAAGGGATAAACGCTTAAAAAAACGGTTGAATTGGGGAAATAAAAGTTGGGAAATTGCATTCCCTTTATCCCTCCCATTGTTCCAGTTTAAAAATGAAAATTGCAAAATTTTGAAATTTTCAATCCACTTTTTCAATAATTTTTGTGAAAAAACCTAAAAGTAAATAAAATTATTAAGCTGTTTTTTAAAATTTTAAACCCCTTAAGGACCCCCCTGTTTTGGCCCTTTCCCGACCCAGCCCTTTTTTTGAAATCTAATGTTCCATTTATGTGAGAATAACTTTTTTACACTTTTTACCTATCCTTGTGATTCAGAGATTTTTTTCTTGGGGACACATTGTGCTTTTTAAATTAGTAAAAATTTTTTTTCCAAACCCAAAACCCTTTTTTTGTTTGGTGAAAAATTCAAAATTTCTGAAAAATTTTTGGGAAAAAATTTTTGGGTTTTGAAAGTTGCAAAAATTTCTGCGTGCAAAAAGATAATTATTTCACCCCAAAAATTTATAACTACAAACTCCTTTTGGGCCACTATAGATTGGGATCATTGTTTAAATATCTTTTTTTTTTTTTTTTTAAAGACCAAAATTTGGGGCTTAGAAATTTAGGTTTGTAATTTTTTCCAAAAATTTCAGAAAATTTGGGAATATACAAATTTTTTTTGGGGGCCACTCCCCTTTTTACTGGCTTTGAGGGGGCCGCATTTTAGTTTCCCCCCTAAATAAAAACCAAACTAAGAAACTAGACCCCTTTAAAAAGTATTTTCAACCCTTATTTAGGAAGTTTGATTTCCCTTTAGATATTTCCCCAGAAATTAAAAACCCAAAAAGGGAGGGGAAAATTTTAAAATTTCACCTTTTTTTTTTTCGATTTCAATATTTATCCATTATTCACTGGTAAAGGTTAAAAAGTGACTTTGGTTAAAAGCAACTTAATTTTCCCTTTTCCCCCCGGCCGGGCCTTTTTTGGATTTCCCATTGTGGGGCCCAAAATGCAAATTTTTTGTCAACCAAAAAGTCCCAAAAGGGAAAACACCTTTTTTACGGAGGGGTCTTCCAATTTTTTTAATACGGGTTTTATTTTTTTTGGGGGCCCTTTAAAGGGTTTTGGGGGCCCCCCTAAGGTCCCCAAAAAAATTTTAAAAAACACCCCCCTAAATAGACCCCATAAATTTGGAAAATACACCCCTTAAAGGGAAAATAACCATGGGGTTTTCATTGAGTATTTAACCCCCACTTATTCCCCAAATTTTTTTTTGGGATTAAGGTTTTTGAAAAGTAAAAAAAAATTTTTTTTCCCCAAAAATCCCGCAAATTTTTTTTTAAAAAAGTTTCATTTTTAAAGGAATCCTGGAAAAAAAAAACCCCAAAACTTTGTTTTAAGCCCAAATTTTTCCCCAAATTTTGGGAAAACCCCAACCCTGGGGGTGTAAACTGCTGTTTTTGGGGGATGGGAGGGGGGTTAAAAAGGGGGGAGCGCTTAAATTTTTCTTTTGGAAATGCAGATTTTTGGGTGGGGCCCATGTGCGCATTTTCAAAGCCCCCCCAAAATAGCAGGGAAAAGGCGAAACCCCCCAGAAGTCGCCCCCCTTTTGGATTCAAAACCCCTCAGGGAAACTCACCCAGGGGTTTTATGTGCAAATTTTTGGTGCACAGGGTTCCACAGTTTTTTTTTAGGGATTGGGGGAATGGGAAAAAGGGGGGAAAAACGCAGGTTTTTCATTGGGTTTTTTGGGGTTTCAATTTTTTTTGTATTCCGGGGCCCTGCAAATGTAAATGATGGGATAAAATTTTCTATGGGGGTCGGTAAAAATTTCAATGAATGGGGTTTTATATAGTTTTTTTTTTGTTTATTTCTTTTACCCCATAAAAAAAACGTTTTATAAAAAAAATTGCTTTTTTTTGGTCCAAAACTGACAGCCATAACTTTTTTATTTTGCTGTTTGCAGAGGGTTTATGGGCTTGTTTTTTTCGGGGTGAGTTGAAGGTTTTTTTTGGTACCCCTTAAAAGTGGTGCATATATGCTATGTTCACCCTTTTTTTTAAGGGGTTTTTTGGGGAAATTTTTGAACCAAAAATTTTCAGCAATCTTGGGGATGTTTTTTTTTTTTTTTTATAGCGGGCACTGTACGGTAAATATGAATGGGAGCTTTACTCAAACCCCGGTTAAAAACATTACAATGATACCCAATTTTTAAAATTTTTTAGGGTTTTTAAGCTTTTTATACAATAAAAAACTTTTAATTCAAAAAAGGGAAAATACGTTTTTGCATCACCAAAATTTGGGGAACCATAACTTTTAAATTTTTCTGTGCTTTTGGGGCTGTGTAGGGACTTGGGTTTTTTTGCGGAGGAAGGGGTTTGGGCGGTTTTTTTTTTATCATTTTTGGGGGGGCAAGGCTTTTTTTATTTTCTTTTTAAACCTTTTTTTTGGAAAGGGGGAAAAAGGAAAAGAAAAATACTGCAATCCTAGTTAAATGTTTTTTTAATTTAACAGGGTTTTTCCACCATGCCTTTTTCCGTGATAAATTTACTTTTCTCTTTGGGGCGTACGATTATGGCGTTTCCCCCCATTTTATAGGTTTTTTTTTTTTTTTGAAGCACTTTAAAAAAAAGAAAGTGTTTTTGTGTGTAAAACCCAAAATTTATTCATCCCCTATTTTCTGAAGGGGTATAAAATTGTTTTTTTTTCCAATACAAGTGTATAAAAAACTTTTTTTTTTTTGCCGGGGATGAAATTTACGTTTTTTATTTTGGGACCAAATTTGGAGTTTATAGGGGTTGTTTTATCGCTTTTTTTCCATTTTATTTTGCTTTCGGGTTTTAAAAATAATTCTTAATTCATTTTATTTTTTTTTTTTTTTTTTTTTTTTTTTTTTTAGGGTTTTACCCGGGACGGGTTTTTAATAAACATGACGAATTATGGGGGAGGTCTTTACGCACCGGCGATACCAAATATGGGTACTTTAAATTTTTTTTTTGAAACTTTTTTGGGGGGGATTGGCTTTTGGGAAAGGGGGGAAAAAGGGGGTTGTACGTATTTTTTTTTATTTTTCCCTTTTTTGTGTTTTTCTTGTTTTTCAATTTTTTTAACTTTATTTTTTCAACTTTTTTACATTTTTTTTTTTTATTTTCCCCTTTGGGGTTTGGGTTTTAGAGATTTTAGATCTCTCATTTCCCAATAGGAAACAGTGGGATAGCTTTTTGCTATTTATGATTCCCATGACAACGTCAGGCACGATGCCCGGGGCGTTTCCCCACAGGGGCAAAAGGCCGGGGGCGTCGTTTAAATCCCAGACAACCCCCCAAAGGGATTCTCTTTCCTTCCGGTTTCTGTCTGGGCCAGAGGGGGAGGAGCTGCCCCCGGGTCGCCCGATCCTGGGTCTGCTGCCCCGAAAAGAGCGCAGGAGGAGCGATCTCCTCCTGGTTTTCTCTTATTATTGCGGGCCCGTTTTGGGCCCCTTTTTTACGGGGTTATCCGCCCCCCCCCCCCGGGGGCGTCCCGGGGGTTGGGGCCCGGGTGGTGCGGGGTTTCAAACTGTAAAATACAGCTGAACCCGCCCGACGGCAACCCCTTTCCCTTTAAAAGTTGCGGATCCTCAGGACGTAAACCCTACGTCCAGGTGCGTTTAAAACCCCCAAAAGGGCCTGGACGTATGGATCGCCCAAGGGCGTTAAGGGGGGTTTAAAGGGGTGTAGTTTTCTTTTGAGGGTCATTTATGGGAGCATCTAACATACAAGACCCTCACAGCCAGACTGGTCCCTAAAACAATCTATTTTGCAAATTTTCTCGAAAATGTGAAAAATTACTACTAAATTTCTAAGATACCTAATGTTGTAAAAAATAAAAAAACAAAAGAAAGACATTTAAATAATTATGCCAACCTCTACAGCAGACATACGGTTAGGATGACTAGTTATAACTATTTGTTGTATGGAATATCTGAATCTGTGTACGACGACAGAATTCATCTGTGACTTTGAAAATTGCTAATTTTTCAAACGGTTCTATATATTTTTCACAAAAAAACAAGGATTGCATGACCACAATTTTTAAAATTAAAGCACAATGTGTCACGAGAAATCAGTACATAAACTGACATGTCAGATTTCCAAAATGGGGCTCTGTCAGGGAGGTCAAAACTGGATGTGGTGGTAAGGGTTTAATAGGCAAAGCAAGCATAAATAATTTTGCACGAATCCAGCATATGCAAAAGGACGTAATAACTTTAATGTGAGACAAAAGACTATGGTACAGGGGGTGAAAAAACGTACACACGGGGAGCCTTCGCGTTCGGGGTGCGGCATCACCCTTGTTCACGGCTAAGTTAAAACATAACAAATTACCTTTTTATATCTGTCTTTACCTTCAAAAGGCGGTAGGGGGCGGAGGCATGGGGGACCCCATTCTACCGTGACTACTTCCTTAAAACTTTTGCGGGTAAATTTTTGTATTTAAAAACAACAGGTGTAACTATTATAATATTAAAATTAAAAAAGCTGGGGGGATCGGGAAATAATTCCCCTAACCAATCAGGTGATTTAAGATTTTCTGAAAATCCATTCGGTCCATAGAAAGCCTCCGTATTAGCGGGATAGAAAAGGTAAAACCCCGAAAGGGGGGCGGAGATTGGACAAAACAGGTCCGCTTGGGGGAGGCATATTGGATCTTAAATTGGGAACTGGACCCGGGGGGGTTTTAAAACTATCGAATGACCTCCTTTATATATATTGAAATTAGCTTAATTTTTGCTGATCCCAGCAGTTTACTGTTCCTCTAGCAATGTATGTATGTCCTTTTTTAATTTTAAAAATAGTTCACCTTTTTGCTTTTAATATAAAACAAATTACCTGCAATGTTTGGGGGGAAGTGAGGTCCGGGCAGTTTTGGGCATCGCCCAGTCCCCCTTCCGCCCCCTCCCTCCCATTAAAAAGGTAAAGACGTTTAAAAAAAGGTAAATGTGTTATGTTTTAACTTTTCCCCGTGAACAAGGGCGATGCCGCATGCCCAAAAACCTATCTACCTGTGGTAGCGTTTTTTTTACCCCTGTACCCTGGTCTTTTGTCTCACATTAAATTATTAGTCCTTTTTCATATCGGATTGGCAAAAAAAATTTTGCCTGCTTTGCCTTTGGCTGGGTTTTCTTTTGGGCGGGATTAAGGATCCGTGCAGCCCAAACTGAGGACGTACCTAGAAAGAATACCTGCAACTTATCCATACAACTACGGGTGAGCTCCACTTTGTTTGTTAGCCTTTGGCTTACTTTTTTTTTTTTTTTGTTGTTGTTGGCGTTGTAAGGGTTTAATACAGTTAGAAGCTGTGGGGGCCCCAAAAATTGAAAACAAATTTCGGCCCCAAATGTTTTCAACACACACAGTTTTCCAAAAAATTAAAATAATATATGAATTTACCTGGAGAATATCTGTTTGGATACCCAAAGTTTCCCTTGGAAAACACACTGTTACCTTCTATGCCTGCAACAACCCAAACAAATGGCTATTAAACATGGAAAAATAGATTTTAAACTAATGTACACTTTTGCAATAATTTTTGTATCTGAAGTGAAAAAAAATAGTAGCTTTAAAATCCAAACTATTTTCAAGCATGTATTAATCGTTTTTAAATTATCATCCATCCTAAATCAAGCATCCTATAATGTTAGCACTGATGCAACAGTATTAGAGTGTGTAGTGACACACACGAATCATGTTAGGGACACATAAACATCAATTTATTTATACATTTCCAGGAGCAATAAGGGCTTGTTCACACGGCGTGTTGGATCCTTTTTATGGATCCGTTTTTGACAGTTGAAAAGCGCATCCGGAAAGCGGATCCGCAAAACGCAGCAGTTGATACTTTGTTTTGATCCGTTTTGAATGCTTTTTCACTTGCGCTTTTTTTTTCTTTTTTTAGAGAAGAGGGCCTATGAACCTGTAAAGAGAACCTGTCACATACAGTGCCTTGCGAAAGTATTCGGCCCCCTTGAACTTTTCAACCTTTTGCCACATTTCAGGCTTCAAACATAAAATTTTTTTGGGTGAAGCAGCAACAACAATTGGGACACAATTGTGAAGAGGAACTAAACTTATTGGATATTTTAAACTTTTGTAAAAAATAAAAAAACTAAAAAGTGGGGTGTGCAAAATTAGTCAGCCCCCTTAAAGAGAACCTGTCACATAGTTTTTGCCCCCCTGGCTGAGGACAGAACAAGGTAGTGTCAGGCCTGCTGTTTCCAGCCCTGTGTCCCTTATTATGTAAGATTCTGTAGTTTTTGTGTATTTAATGCTCAAATCTGCAGTTTTCAGCCAGAAGAGTCATTCGAAGAGTCCTTCAGAGTGTCAGTTTTTTTCAAACCCGGCCAATCGGAGGCTAGCCCCGCCCACCTCAACTGACAAACCAATTACTTTGAATAGGTAGAAACATGTGAATAACTGTCAGTGGGCGGAGCTAGCCTTTGGTGGGTGGAGCTAACACCTGCTCATGAATAAGATTTGAGGGGTAAATGCTCTTAAACTGCTGCATCTTACAGAATAAGGGGCACAGTGCTGGGAACAGCAGGTCTAACACTAGCTTGTGCTGTCCTCAGCAAGGGGGGCACAACCTATGTGACAGGTTTCCTTTAAGTTAATACTTTCTAGCGGCACCTTTTTCTGCAATTACAGCTGCAAGTCACTTGGGATATGTCTCTATCAGTTTTGTACATCGAGAGACTGAAATTCTTGCCCATTCTTCCTTGGAAAACAGCTGGAGCTCAGTGAGGTTGGCGGAGAGCATTTGTGAACAGCAGTTTTCAGCTCTGTCCACAGATTCTCGATTGGATTCAGGTCTGGACTGTGACTTGGCCATTCTAACACCTGGATACGTTTATTTGGGAACCATTCCATTGTAGATTTTGCTTTTATGTTTGGGATCTTGTCTTGTTGGAAGATACATCTCTGTCTCAGGTCTTTTGCAGACTCCAACAGGTTTTCTTCCAGAAGGGTTCTGTATTTGGCTCCATCCATCTTCCCTGTCCCTGCTGAAGAAAAGCAGGCCCAAACCATGATGCTGCCACCACCATGTGTGACAGTGGGGATGGGGTGTTCAGGGTGCTGAGCTGTGTTGCTTTTACACCAAACATAGCGTTTTGCATTGTGGGCAAATATTTCGTTTTTGGTTTCATCTGAGCAGAGCCCCTTCTTCCACCTGTTTGGTGTCTCCCAGGTGGCTTGTGACAAACTTTAAACAAGACTTTTTATGGTTTTCTTTGAGAAATGGCTTTCTTCTTGCCACTCTTCCATAAAGGCCAGATTTGTGCAGTGTAGGACTGATTGTTTTCCTATGGACAGACTCCCCCCACCTCAGCGGTAAGATCATTTTCCCATTTCATCCATGTGATAAAGGGGCCTCTAGGCGGGGCATTTTTCCTTGATCAGTCTTCCCCTTTGTTTGAGATAAATTTTTTGGGGACGGCCATTTTTTGGTAGATTTGAAAGGGGTCTGTACCCCTTTTCCATTTCAAAAATAAACATTTTGCACAGTGCTCCTTGGAAGTTTAAATTTTTGGGAAATTTTTTTGTATTCAAACCCGGGTTTTTAAAAAACCCCCTGCCCCCCCCCCCCAACAGGGCCCCCCATGCCCTGCCCTGGGTGTTTCCTTTTTTGGGTTTTCCCCCCATGAATCCCCCCTCCCCCCCCTCCCCCCTGCCCCCCCCCCCTTTTTAAACCCCAAAACCCCCCAAAAAAGGGAACCCCCCTCACCCAAAAAAAGCAGGGGTGCCTTTTTATACGGGAAAAGCCCCTTGAATTAAAAACAACAAAAAAAGGTGGTTTTAATTTTCATCACCCATCATTTGGGACAAAAAATTGGATCATTCAGAACATCATTTAACCCCGCGGAGTGAGTTTGTTTGAAACTGAAAGTAAAAAAGGGGCCCGGGAAATAAAAATTGCACCCCCCACTTTTCATTTTTTTTAGTTTTTTTACAAAATTTTAAAAATATCCCAAAAATTTTTTTTCCCCGTTTTCAAAATTTTCCTGCCCCACTTGTTTTTGGGTCCTTAAAAAAAAAATTAAAAATTTTTATTTTTAAATTTTGAAGTAAAAAGGGTGGAAAAAGGGTTAAAAAAAGTTCAAGGGGGCCAAATTTTTTTCCGCAAGGCACTAAAAGGTTTTTGGCCCCGGGTTGCTGAGGACATCACAAGTTTATGAAGCCCCTTTGCTTTTTTCCAGTGCTTTTCCCCTTTTTTCTTTTAAGTTTCCTGTCGTTTAATTTTTAATGCTCAAATCTGCCCATTTTTTCAGCCAGAAAAGAGCCCCAGTTATTTAATGAGATCCGTTTAATTCATGCCCACACAACGATTGAACCTATTACCCCTAAATAGGTAGAAAGACGCAAAACTGCAATTTGGGTTTGGGGCAGCCTTGGGGGGGCGGGGCTAACCCCTGCTCTTTAAAAAATTTGGACCCCTTTTTTCTGGAAACGCCAAATTTGAGCTTTAAATACCCCTAAAAACTGCTGCATCTCAAGAATAATGGGAAACACGCTGGAAACAGAAATTCGGGTCCTCAAAAGGGTGAAATAAACTATACGACAAGTTCCCTTTAAATAGATGAATCCTATAGGCTATTCTTATGACAAACACCATGCAATTTTGTATGTACTGTTTTCAACAATAGGAATGGAGGCATCCACACATGACTAAATTCACCAAAACGAAAGGGAAAAAAGAAAACAAACCGCCCCTAAAACCCAATTTTCCCCCCCCTTCCCCCCCCCCACCCCCCCAATTCCTAACACCTCCCACTCAAATTTTCCCCTTTCCCTCCACCACTTTTCCCCTTTCCTTTCCCAGCCCCCCCCCCACTTTCACCGCTCCCACCCCCCACTCACGTTTAAACCGCCTCCAGCCCCCCCCCAATTTCCCCTTTCCCTCCAGCCCCCACTCACGTTTCACCTGCCCCCACTGGCCACCACGTTTCCCCCTGCCTCCATGCCCCAGCCCCCAAACTCATTTTCCCTGCCTCCAGTCCCCACCCCATGTTTTCACCGCCCCCGGTCCCCCCCTCACTTTTACCTGCCCCAGTCCCCCACTCACTTTTAAACCTGCCCCATCTCCCACTCACTTTCACCTGCCCCAAATTCCCCACCATTTTTTCCCAACCGGGCCTCCATCCCCACTCACTTTTCCCCTGCCCCCCAAGTCCCCCTCACTTTCACCTCCCCTCCACTTTCCCACCCCACTTTTTCCCCTTTCCTCCACCCCCACTCCTTTTTTTTCCCTTGCCTCCACTTCCCACTAAAGTTTCACCCCTTTCCCCCCATTTCCCCACCACTTTTCCACCTGCCCCATTTCCCCACTCACGTTTCACCTCCCCCAAATTTCCCCACTCACTTTTCCCCTGTTTTCCCCACTCCCCATTTCAGGGTTTCACCGCCTCCACCCCTACAAGGGGGCCCGGGTACACAATCAGGACTGTTTTTAACCTCAAAAGGGGAAAAAAAAATAAAAACCCTTGCAATGTAATTGGTAATAGTCTTTCTTTTCCTTTGCCTACTTTTAAAGCTTATCAATGTGGTGAGAATACCCCTTTACTCTAGAACTACTACAACCTATAGACATATTTGCAGTATTGAAACAATCACTTATGGAGACAAATGGCACATGACAACATAATTTCTGACTGAAAAAACATATGTTCCTACAATCAGACATTCTTCTCTGGTGAAAACTATTCTTACTATGAATTGAGTGTGTAACAGGTATTGCTAGAAAAGTGGCTATAGGAAATATTATTAACTGTCCTGTACAGTATGTATAATAATTGGAGCAGTAGATGGGGGGCCTCATCTCTAAGGAGGAATCTCAATTTTTGCTTCCAACAAAACCGCAGATATCTACGTCCTACGCACTCCCTAAAGTGCACAAAGGACTTTGTCCTTTGAAAGGACATCCATTTGTGTCGGGGGTTGATTCCCTTACACAAAACTTAGGAGTATATGTGGACCAAATACTGAGGAATTTTGTTTTTTCTTTACCATTATATCTCAGGGATACCTCTGATCTACTTGGAAAATTGGAGGGCATCCAAATTGATAGTAATGTCCTGCTGGCCTCTACTGATGTGGAGCCCCTCTACAGCAGCATCCCGCATGATTCGCGGCACTTACGCCATGTCACTTATCTCCCCCTGCGGCGTATTGTACGTCCGGGGAGAGGAGATGTAATCCATAGTTCTCTATGAGAACTGTGGATTACCGTAATTTCGGCGCATCTCACTTGTATTAGTGCGCAAATACGACACAAAATGTGCGCCACAATTTGACCAAGTGAACATACCCTTAGGCACAACTTTTTCCTCTTCGGACCCAGGGTCTGCCACCAACTCAGGGGGGACAGCAATGGGGAGCCCTTGCTCTCCCTTTTATGCTAACCTCTTCCTGGGTTGATGGGAGAGGACCCTGATGTTCGGAGAGGAAATGGAGGTCATCCAATATTCTTTTTTGGGAACGATACATTGACAAAGTCTTCGTGCTGTGGCAGGGCACAGAGGTATCATTTAAGAAATTTGTGGAGGCCTTAAATATCAATGAGATAGGCCTCAAATTTACTTTTGAAGCACATAAACATGAGCTACCATTTTTGGATGTCAAAATATCCAAGGAGTGTTGTGGCTAACTCCAAACCACCATATATCGGAAACTGTCTAACAGTCTCCTAAGATGGGAGAGCCACCATCCCTTGAATCTAAAAAGAGGTATTCCCAAGGGACAATACCTCTGGTTGAGACGCAACTGTTCCAATCTAAATGAATATCATTGTGAAGCAAAGGGTTTATGAGATAGGTTCTTGGAATGGGGCTATCCTATATCTACCCTAAAACCAGCTTTTAGTCATGCGCTTAGGAAAGATTGTAACTCTTTGCTTAATCCTAATTCTAGCGAACAGCATAAAAGCAATGGTTCTCAGTTTAGGATAATTACCATCTTTGATAACTGTAGTATGGAGGTTTTGGGCATCCTACGTAGGCATTGGAACATCTTATGTATGGACCTGGATCTGGGTGAAATTTTGATAGAGCGCCCTCTTGTTACATTTCAAAAGGGAAGATCAATTCACAGTCACTATGAACCACCACAGAGGGAGGGAACATGGCTTGATCTAATTATGTTCAGATGTGGAAAATGTGTTGCATGCCTATTGTGAGCAGAATTCACTAAAAAGAAATGACTTCATCACAGATGGCCCCCAGCCCCCAGGAAAGCTCAATTTACACGTTAATCAGCACAGCCAAGACCCATTGTAAATGCTCTCTCCACAGGAGATGTGGACACCTGAAAAGAAGCCTCATCTCCATTAATTAGCCCCAAGACATATGCTGCCTCAAACCCCCAAGCTTCAAAGACTTCAATTAATCCAACCTAGTCGCCCCGTCTCCAATATTTCATATAGATTCGTAGGCGATCCGTTCATAACTGGTCCATGGCGAGTTCATATCTTAAAATATGGAACTCCCCGCACACATAGCCACCACTCCCGGGTTTCTGTGGTGCATGGGAACCGAGATATCCAGAACTGGACTTAGGGAGTCCATAGGATAGGGGTGTCTCATACCCGGCGCAGTGTAGGTCCAGCCGGTTCTGATGATGCTAGCGGCTCGGTTCTGTTCCAATGCCCCACCGCGTTATGGTCCATTTTTGTGTTGCTATCAGAAACAGCATGACCAGAGTGGGAGGAGTTCATAGACTGTCCCAGGGGTGTGTGGGGGCGTGTAGGGGGCTGCCACGTGGGCTGTCCCCTCACAGATATAAGCAGGGGCCCAGGTGTGCTCAACTGTTGATCCATTGGAGGGGATACCTAAGAGCATTTCCAGGAGCATCCACAAGCAGAAGCCAGGCCACATAAGCCCCCCATGTGGGCCGAGCACCAAGCCAACCAAAAGGTAACTGGGCACATTTTACTGCCTTTGTCTGTAACCCTTACTTATATTTGCACCTCCGACTCTACCTGTATATATTATCATTCTGTACATATTACCTGTCTAGTGTGCCCTCCAAGGCTAATTAAATCTATAAACTTTAATCTGAGTTAGTCTGTCTTGATCATCGGCCTCACATGCCTAGTACTCGGTCTATAATATATAGCTACCCCAAGTCTAGTTTTGGCCTTGTTATAAGTCGGTCACGGACCGGTTTTTATAACTAAACTAGAAACTGGTGGCAGCCGTTCAGGATTCTGGACGAGGAAAGTGTTCTCTCGTCCTCCCTGGTTCTCCCTGTGCCCTTGTGGACAGGGTTAACAGTGGAACAGTATCTAGCTGACCTTGTGCACCTCTAGAGGGCAGCGCAACGTCCCGATACACCCCAAGTCAGGCCGTCGACCCTCGAGTGGGCCGGCGGGCAGGCTTTTTCCTGACACCTATATATAACCAAATCTAAGAATTTTAAAAGTCATGTAACTGTACGTGAGCATCAAATACGGGACTTCATTACCTAACACAGGGAGTTGTCTATTTTGGGTCTTGTGTATGTGGCAGACAATATGTTGGAAAGACAACGAGACAACTCAAAGTAAGGGTTAGAGAGCATATTGGGGATATTAGACATAACAAGGATTCCCCAATTTCACGTCGCATCTGGCAGGAATATGGAGGTGATAACTCTCCTTTGTATGTGTGAAAAAACTTAGGGTTAATATGAGAAAAGGAGATACTGACAAAAAACTCTTAAGGAAGGACGCGAAATGGACCTTTAGGCCGTGTTCACACGGCTTATTTCGCCGCGGATTGGCGCCGTACTCCGCGCCGGATTTGCGCTGCAGTACGGTGCCAATCCGTCGGAGTAATTACAGTAATCCACTGTTCTCATAGAGAACAGTGGATTCCGTCGCTCCCACCCGCTCGGCGAATCCGCCGGGCGGGGAGAAAGTGACATGCATGTTATCCAGGCGCAATACGCGCCGTGGATAATGGAAGTCTATGGGGCCGGCGGGCCGCGCCCCCGCCCCTTATTCAAGCCGGAATTGCGAGCGCAATCCGGCTTGCAAATCCGGCGTGAATAAGCCGTGTGAACGGGGCCTTAGACGTAAAACACTTCATCGTGAATGTTTGAATGAAATGCTTAACTTTAGTTGTTTCATATAAGTTGAGCAAATTCCTTTTCCATTTTTCCCACCTCTTTATAAAGTACCATTGGTCTGCTTATATGGTGATTGTACCATGTAGGGCAATCCAGTCGGGAATGACAATAGCCCATAAGTTTCTCTGTTTATTGTTGATGTTTAACATCCCCTATATATTATGTATGGTATCTCTCTCTAAGTGCTTCCCTTGTCTTTTCTGTATATACTTACTGTACTTCTGTAGTTACAAGTCACAGTCGTAGCTACCTGCATAATGGTCACCTTGATCAGAATGTTTGATTCTGTGACTTTGATAGCTTGCTGATGATTGGACACTCTTTGCATAATTATAATAGTCATTTTTTAGCAGAGTATTTTATTCATTGACTGTGTTGTGCCTAGCCCCTTTTTCTCCTTTCGGTGTGCGCTGCTGGTCGTCTCTGCACTTTGCTGCATGGTATACATATGGGACTATGCTTGTTGATTGCGGTAATGCTGCGGTGCGCATGAGCGAGTCTGAATCCTTCACGTGATACTTGCATGTTGAGAGTACAGATGGTGCACCTGCACATTAGTTTTTGCTAAACACACACTTAAAGGGGTTTTGCCAGGAGGAGCCTTATCTGCTAAGAAGCTAATGTAAACAAGCCAGGCTGCTAAAAGGACACACCGAGCACAAAGCTGCAAAAGGGGATCGTGTGACATGTCACTGAAATAATCAAACGCAACTTGTGGTTCGTATACAAAAGACAACACCTTTTCCCCACAGCAGCTTGAAACCCCTTCATGTTCTCTGTCATCAGATAAACGGGGATCTAATCACACTACAACAGTTTTTTCTGTAAACAAAAGAAAACATATTGCCCCCCGGGTCCTTAAAAACTTCTGCACCCAAATCCATCAATAAGAAGCTCTTTCCCAAGCCTGTCCACACTCTTGTCGGGCCGTACTAATCAAACTTTGAAGAACCAAGGCATTAAAAAAGGCTGTAGCCTCCGACTGAAATTTTTTTAACACATAAATTAGAAAAGTGATTAAAAAACCCCTTTTGGAGGATCCACGTCAACATTACATCGTGGGAAAACCCCTTTTAAGTACGGCCTTTACTATGAGGTAACAAATATTTTTTTGCATGAGCACAGCTGCATGACCCGGATTCATTGTTGACATGCCTTACAAAAATCTCTTCTTTTTAGCGGATATTGGATTAATTAGCGCTAGGGAAAAGGGGGCACTAAAAGGAGTATAAAACCTACAAGACATTTTAGGGGGGCACTTTACTTGGGCACGCTACTGAAGGGACCTCCATATTTGCAGCTCACCATGGATTCATGTCCCTATGAAAACCCCGATAATAGCAACCTCCCAACTGTCCCAATTGGGCGGACTTTTTCCCGCTTTGGGGCCCCCGCCCGGCATCCCGGAACAGTTTGGGGGTGTCCCGAAATTTTTTTGGGTCTGTCCCGAGGGTCCAGGGCCCGTGCCCCCGAATCCCCGGGACTCTGCTGTGGGATTACTGTTTTCGCGTCCGCGGGACACCAAACAGTGCCGCGATCACCCCCCCTGTAGGGGGGTCCCCTCTCCCTCACGGCGGCCGGGGCGAAAGGGGCGCAGGGGAAGCGTCATGAGACCCTCCCCCGACATCACTGCCTGAGGGGCTGGGCCCCCCCCCTTCAGCCACACTGATCACGTGACTGCGAGGCCGGAGCCACAGCAGCACAGGGGGAAGAGGACACAGAATGTATGGTAATGTCTCTTCCTCCTCCCTGCCCCCCCTCCACTCATCTCCCCCCCAAAAAGGGCCCCCCCCCTCTGCTCACCCCCCCAAAAAAACGGCCCCCCTTCCCCCTGCTTAGCCCCCCCAAAAAACAGCCCCTCTGCCCCCCGCTCATCCCCCCCAAAACGGCCCCCCTGCCACCCCCCAAAAAAAAAGCCCCCCCCCCCTGCTCACCCACTCGGCCCCCCCCCTCTTTAACCCCCCCAAAACGGCTCCCCCCCCGTCGGGGGCCCCCCCCCTCCCTGCTAAAACCCCCAAACAGCCCCCCCCCGCTTACCCCAAATCAGCCCCCCCCTGTGGGCACAAAAAATTTTACCCCCCTCCCGGGCACCCAAAAAAAGCCCCCTCTTTCCCCCGGGGTCACCCCCAAAAGGCCCCTCTTGTACCCCACTCAGGGCCCCCCCTCCCCTGACACAACCCTTCGGGCCCCCACCTTTTTACCACCCCATTTCACCCTCCTGTTCCCCCCAAAAAAGCCCCCTCCGCCTCCCTGGGCAACCCCCTCCAGGGCCCCTTTCCCCTCTCCCTGTCCCCCAAATTTTCCCCCCCCCGTTTCCCCAAAAACCTCACTTTAAACCCTCCCTGGAAAAATAAAACCCCTTTCCTCCCTGAACCAAACCTGACCCCCCCTTAAACCCCCCCCTCTCCCCATACCCTTCCCCACACACCCCACCCCTTTTTAAACCCCCCACTCCCCCCCCACACCACTTTTTCCCTTCCCCTTTTTTTAAAGGGCCCACCCATCCCCCCCTGCAGGGAAACCCAGCCCTTTTCCCGGACGCCCGCTGTGAAACCCTGTCCCCACTTTCCTAGATTTCTTAAAAAAACCATAATCCAGCAAGTGGGAAAAATGGGTTTAAAATCCTCCCCAGCGGGGGGTTTAGGGAAAGGCCCAGGGTTTTCGGGGGCGGAAGGGTTTTCACTCAGCCCTTTCCCCCCGGGGGGTTTCTGGGAATTTTAAAATTTCCGCATTGGGAAAGCTTGGGTTTTAACCCCCACCGCAGGCGTCCCGGAAAGGCCCCAGTTTCTTGGTGTGGGGGGATGGGGGGGCCCCTCAGTTTCCCGGGTGGGTGGATAGCCCCTTCAGAAGCGGGAAAGGCTGGGGAAAAACCCTTCACAGCAGGTTTCCAGGGGAAACAAAGGGTTTTTTTTGGGGGGGGGTTTCGGGGGGGGTGCCCTCAGCTTTTTCCCGGGGCAACTGCTGTTGGGGGGTGGGTTTTTAAACCCCCCAAAACTTTCCAAGGCATGTGTAGGTTTTTCAGGCAAAACCCTTGGGAAAAACTGGGTGGGCTTTCCCCCCCAAGCAAAGAACCCGCTTCCCGGGAAAGCCTGCTATGGGGGAATTTTTCCAAAAACCGGGTTTTCCCGGCCTGAAAAAGGCCAAATTTTGCAAAACCCCGGAAAAAACTGGGTTTATGGCCCCTTTTAGGGTTTTTTTGTTTTTTTCTTTTTTCGGGTTTTTCCCCCTTTTTGGGCTAAAGGGCGGATTCGGTTGGGGCTACTTTGGACCCGCGTTGGTTTTAAATTTTTTTAAAAAAATGGTTAATGGGGGCTGTTGTGTCGGGGGGTGTTATTTAAAAAAAGTGTTTTTTTTTTTTGTTTCTTTGGAGTTTTTTTTTTCATTTTTTTTCCATTGATTTTTGTTGTGGCGGTTTTGGAAGAAAAGGGCCCCTCCATTTTCATCGCTGGGGCTTGGGTCAGTCAGGCGGTGTTCCCCTTTGTTGCCCATTTCTGACAACAAACCCCCCGGTTTCTTTTTTTTACCCTCGTACCCAAAGCACCGGGGAAGGGAAGAGCCGGTAACCGTAAGAGGCCCCCCTCTAATGTGTTTGGTCCAACTTCGGGAACAGATGCCCGACTGGTATTTTTTAAAAATGGGAAGGGGCCGTATCGTGGGTTTTTCCCTTTGAATTTTTTTAAAAGGCCTTTCCCATGTTTTGGTTTTTACCCCCGGATGGTTTTGGGCCCCCCCTTAAAAAAATTTGGGCGGGGAAAACCCCAACCGTCGTTTTTTCTTTTTTTTAAAAATTTGCTTTATTTTTGTGAGAAAATTTTGCCAAGGGGGATCCCTTAATTTTATTACAAGGGTGCCCAAATGGGGGGGTTTTTCAAAAAAAATGATTTGGGTTTTAAAAAAAATAAAACAAAAGTGGGGCCCCCCGATTTCCAAAACCAGCCGGGTTTTAAAAACCGACAGCTGCGCCTGGTTCCCAACGAATGAGAAGGGTCCCTGGATACTGGTTCCCCTTCCAAAACTAAAAGTACAACCCCGGGGAGGGGCCCCTCCAGAACGGAAACCCCCACCTTTTGAGGGTTTCCCCCTTTGACGGTTTCCCAAAAATCTTCCCGGGGACCCCTGGGGGGCTTGAGTAATTGGGGTTTTTGTGACAAGGGGTTTGTGTTTGGGCCTTTGGGGGGGACAAAAACGCTGCAGGTGAAAAATCCCCGCCCCGGAGCGGGAAAGTTAAAAGAAGAGGCTTTTTTGGGGAAAAACCACCTTTTCCCTTACTATCATTGGAAAAAATGGGAAAAAAATAACACAGAAAAACCAAATTAAAAAAGCACTTTATTTAAATAAACTCCCTGACGGCCCCGGCCCCCCCCTGATCCCTGTTAGTTTTAAATATATTCGTGGTCCACATAGTCTAATGTATCCAATAGTAAAAAAACCTCTATTCCCTTCCCCCTTTCAGGTCCCCGGTGGGGGCGATCAAATTGGGGTGTGGGGTAATTTGGCCCCAATCTTGGGGGTTGGTTCCCTTTGGGCTCCCCCCAGGAGTTGGGCTTTTGAGCTGTGGGCCTTTTTCCCCCTATTCACCCTGCGGTTTTGTCAAGACAAAAATACCAAAAACCCCCACCGACACTTTTAACCCCCCGGGCCCACTGGGTGTTCCCCATAAAACCTTCCCCTACCCACCTATCAGCATAAAGAGGAGTTTGTTCAGGAAAATTGGGGTTTTTGGGAGAGAGGGTTTTTGGGGAAAAATGCAAAGTCTAATATGTTGTGTGGTTTTAAAAAATGCAGGGACGAGGCCCGGGGGAAATGGTCATTTGGGGGTCTGGAAGGAATGGAGGAAAGGGGAACCCACTCCCAAAAGAGAAGACAAAAGGGCCTTTTTTGAGTCACTAAAAATTTTATTGTTACCGTAATCACTTTTTTTGGGAGAGCCGGGGTATAAAAAAGGGGGAATACCCCCATTTTGGTCAAATGTATGGTTGGGATTTAAGTCTTAGAGCCCGTGGGACCCAAATGTAAACTACCCCATTTGGGGCACGTATGGTTTGGTTTTAATCCCGTCTGCAGGGGCCCCGGGGTAAAAATGGTTTCCCCACAAATTTTTTGGTCACGGGATGGTGGTATTTACGTCCGTAGAGCCGTGTAAAACAAATCTTTTTATACCCCCATATGGGGCACTTTTATGGTGGGAAAATACAGGTTTCCCGGAGTCTGTGTACAACTGCTAAACTACCCCCATATGGTCCTGTAATTTTGTTTTTATACAAATCTTTAGAGCCCCGTGGGACAACTGCTATCTTTCCCCCCTATGGTCAAAAGTAGGCGGGAAAGTTTGGTAGGAGTGTTTTAAAGGGTTAAAATCAAAATCCGTATTTTTGTATTATTCAGTCAATTTTGTGAAAGGGGATATGTGGTAAAGGTGTTGTGGTATTATTCAAAATTTTCTAAAGTGAAGGTGCATTTGGTCAAAGGTATTAAATTTTCCCTATGTGGTGGGGGATATGTTCAAAGGTGTTGTGGAATTCAGTTTTTCTATGTAAGGTTTAAAATTGGTTTAAGGTTTTGTGGTATTATTTTATTCTATGTGATGGTGATATTGTTTATGGTGTGGGGGAAATTTTTTGATTTTTCGTATTGCCCGTTTCATTGATAATATTAAAATTGGGGTGGTCCCGTAACGGGGACAGGGATATTTTTTTTTCCCCGGACAGGGGGTATTAGTGGTCACTGGGATGACTTTATAAAAGCGTTAAACATCCACCCGAACATTGTTTTTTAGCTATTTGTAAGGTCTTCTGTATTTTACAAAACATTTTCTTTTTTTTAAATACATATTTTACGAACCCCCGTGGGGCCACTGTTTTTGTTGGCGCTGGTCTTCTGGAGGGGGGGGCCCTGATTTTTGTTTTAAAGGGGGGGGGTTAAGGCTTTTCCCCGGTGTTATGTAATTTGTTTGGGTGTGGTCTAGGTGTGGCCTATATGTTTTTTTGTTTGGGGGTGGCCAGAGGGTGGGCTAAATTTTTCCCTTTTTTGGGGAATCTCTAAATGGTTTTGGGGGGTGTGTTATTTGGCGGGGGGAAACGCATGGGGCGTTTGGGTTCTGAACAATGATAAGGTTGTAAATTTTGGGCTTTTTTTTTTGCTTATTGCATATCCAGAAGGGTTTTTTTAGTTCACTTTTTTTTTTATTATCACAAGGGGTGTTTGGGCCTGTGTTTTTGTGATTATAGGAAGCTGGGGTAGGGGTTTATATGGGGGCCCTTGATAAATTTTGGGGGGGCCCATTTTCGGGGCGATTTTCCCCGCCTCTTTAGGGACTTTCTAGAGGGGAAAACTGTCTCTTTTTTTACTAGGTCCTTCCCCCTCTGATTATTTTTAAAATATTTTTTTGTTTTGGTTTTTCATTGGGTTTTTTGACTTGGGTTTTTTTTTAGAGATATAATAAAAAAAGGTATATTTTTAAAAAGGGGTTCATTTTTTCTTATTGGTAATTACACTGGCACAATGGCCCCCTTTTTTTCCCAAAAAAAGGGTTTTATTATAAAGGTGCATTCTATACTTCCTTAAAGCTAATTTTGAAAAGGCCTTTTAGCGCCCGGAAATTTATACAAGCCGCCCCCAAGACTCAGTAATACCTGAACCCCCCTTTTAAATTTTTCAGACTTTGAAATCCCAATTTTAAATCTGGGGACTGCTTTGTTTATCATGTTTGCTCTTTTGGATTTCCCCTCCCACCCCTTCCAACAGCCCGTGGGAAAGGAAAAGCAGTCAGCATACCTGCAAGGCCTTTTTTCAGTTTTTCTTCCCCCCCATCTAGTGGGGTGTACTTGTTGCACTTTTGGGGGTTACTCTGGATATTAGCTGCTGGGTTTATAAAAATGTTTTTCTTTTTTTTGGGATTACTTTTTCAAATCTTGTAAGAATCCCTTTTTGGATTTAAAAAAACGAGCAAAATGAATGGGGAACCCCGTTAAAAATTTGTTTCATTTTTGGGTTTAAAACTGCCTGGAGGGTATATTTCTTTTTCTTAAATTTAAAGGGAAAAGTGCAAAACCCCGCCAAAAATGGCCAGTATGTATAATATATGATGGAACTGTCAAAAAATTTTGATGTTGTTAAAGAGGCGGTCCCCCTGCACATTTGGTCTTTTTTTTTTAAAGTTACAAAAGACCTCAGAAAACAATTTTCTCAGGGAAAAAAACCCTTTTTATGTTTTAGAATGGTTTAAAATTTAAAAATGTCCCCGACACTGTTCCCGGGCCTTATCCTGAAAATTTCACTTGTAAAAAACCCCCGTTTAGTGAAGGGAAAATTTTCAGTGATTGATGGGGTTGTTGCGCCTCTTTCAGGGACATGGGGGTGCTAAATGTCCTGTTCTGCTCTTTTTAAAGTGGGCAGGATGGAAACGGAAAACCCTTTTGAACCCAGGTACCGTGGGTTTAAAAAAAATTTACCCCAAAGTGGTTCTGTCCTCAAATAGAAAGGGGGTTTTCCCGTTCCAGAAAACTCTTTTGGTGTTAAAAGTAAGGACCCTTTCTTAAAATTTCCCCCTTAACTACTTTAAATTCTTAATCCTTTTTTGCTTTTTCTGGATCATTTTTGGGGGCTTAGAACCAATTAACAATTTTTTCCCCAGCGTTAAAGGTTTCTAAAATACAATGGAACCCTGGAAGCAAAAATTTAAAATTTTTAATTTTGAGGGGCCACTGTAAAAAATTACAACCCTAATTTGGGTTTGTTCTCTTTTGGAGCTGAATACCGTCTTAAGATTTATTCTCCATGACTATAACTGCATATCGTGTATTTACTTTTAAGGCAAAGTTTAAGGAAGTGATCACTATGCAATTGTAACATAAAAAAAAAACATACGTTGCAAGGATTATGTCCACAACTAAAAACAGAACTCAAGGAACTTACCTGCAGGATAGCCAAGAGCAGCATTATATGTGTGGTTTAGAGGCTGTGAAAAGGCATTTGGTCTTTCCGATTCAGGAACTGGCATCTTGGGGGAATCAAATGGCACTGAACAGTCAGTATACAAATTTGCAAAGGGTTGTGAAGTTGGCAAGAGTGTCTCCCACGGCACATTATGAGATGCTGGATTATGCATACTTTGCAGTTCATTGGGCTGATAATAAAATACGGGTCTGCTCGGTGAAGGAAAATTGCTTGGGCTTTGTAGGACATTATTATAAGCAGGAACATGATTTATTGGGTTCCCTTGGGGGTGCCGAAAGGGAAAATTTTTTCAGGGTAAGAACCCAGTGGAGTAGAATTCCTCATGTGTGGTTTCACTAAAACTTTTTCCTTTCTTCTCATTTTTTAAAATATAGGAAAAAGGATTAGAAAGGTTTGTCATATTGTCAATGCGACTGCCTGTTTGATGGTAATTCATTTCTTCTTGCAGTTTTCTCTCCAAGAAGATATCAATTTTATCTTCCTCACATTCCACTGGCTCGTTACTATAAAGGGGTAAATAAAAATTTTTTTTTCCCCTGCCAAAGATGCAAACCCTTTTAGCCTTGAGAGATAGGGGGGTTTATCTACAAATAAAAAAAAAAATAAAAATACGTTAAAATAAACCTTTTAGCAGGGATAAACTCAAAAATTAAACTTTTTTCTTGTAATAACATATCCAGCCAATCGTTTTTAGTATAATTCAAGAGCGTGCAGTGTATACAGGCCCAAATATAAATTTTTGTGACATTTTGCGAATGGTTCCCCCGCCTCCCAAACTTCCCGATTTCAAAAGGGCCCCAACCCCAGGCCAAAAGGGGGCTAATTAACCCAAAAGGGCAACAAAAAAAGCTATCTCTACTACTGACAGAATGAGGGGATCCCTGCTGATGCTACTAAAGGGGGAATTTGGGTCCTGATGTTACTACTACTGTCAAAAGAAAGGGCATCCCTGAAACTAATGTTTTTTGGGGGAACAATGGGGACTGTGATGGTATTATTTATAAAGGGGGTTTTTGTTAATTAAATTTTTTTCTCTTTAAATTAAAAACAAACAATAAAAAATCAAAAATTTTTAATGTTCATCTATCAAAAATTATGCTCCCTTTCCTCCTTTTCCAATGCAGAAGGCCCCTATTCTCCATATAAAGGGTTCCCCCGGAGGGAATTTTTATGTTCCAAAAAAGTGATTGACCCCACACATGCATGTTTTCCTCAGGGCATTTAAATTTAACAAAGGGGTAACCTATTAGCAAAGTGAAAAAAGGGAAAAAATAAATGGAATTTATTATTTTTTAACCCCCCTTTTTTTGGGCCAATTTCGTTTATTTTTGTTTACACGTTCCCTTTTTTCCCTCCTTTGCCTTCCCCGGCCATAACTTTTTTATTTTTTTATCTAATAGACTATGACGGCTTTTTTTTTTTCGGGAAAACATGTTGGGTTTCCCGTTTTTGTTTTTGGGATATTTGAAATTTGCGCCGCCACCAAAATTGTGCGACCAATAGCTTTTTTGTAAATAAACCTTCGGACGGCAAAGAGGGGGCCCTTTTTTGTGGGCTGAAGTTTTACTTTTTTTTTGCTAGCAGTTTTTGGGAAAGCATGCGTTTTTTTTATCACTTTATTTTCCCAAACCCTTTAAAACAACGTTAAATAACCCCAAAAAAGCAATTTTGGGGTTTTTAAAATTTTTTTTTTTACGGTGTTCAGCGTTCGGGGGTAAAAAATGTTATATTTTTTTAGAACGGCCTTTTTTTGAAAAGCGGTGATACCAAAAAATTTAAATTTTTTATTTAAATTTTTCTTCTTTATTTTTAAATGGCGAAAAAGGGGGGGATTTAACTTTTTTTTACTTTTTTTTTTTTTCTCACATTTAAAATTTATTTTTTTTTTTTTTTTTTTTCTTTCCCTTGAGTCCCCTATGGCACTTTTAACACTTTGGGGGGGCGATGTTAATACGCCTAATTTCAAATTTCAAAAGACAATGGGATTTGGGGTTTTACCAAGGGCGGGTTTCCCCCCTTCCTTTCCTTTGGGGCCGGGGAATAGGGCAAAACAGAAAAATTTGGAAAAGGGTGGAGGCCCCTTTACAAGGCTTCCCGCTTCCCTGTCCAAGGGAAACGGGACTCCGCATAAAAAAAGGGGGGAAGAAGAATTTGTTATTTTTTATTTTATTAGAAAATTGTATGATTTCCTTTTTATTTAAAAAAATTTAAAAAAAATCCCTTTTAAAATGGACCCGCTCCTTTAACCCCCCAAACCAAACCCCAGCATTTGACCTCTTTAAGAAGAGCCCCAGGTTTTGAAATCCCCTTTATGTAGGAATTTTGTTTTTGATTTTTTACCTATTTGTGTGATTTAAGGGAAAGTTTTTTTTGTGCCCCATTGTGGGTTTTAAGTTAGTATTAAAATTGGGAAACTCAAAACAAAACCTTTTTTTGTGAAAAAAAAATAAAATGTCTTTGAAAAATTTTTGCAACATTTGGCATTTTCAAAGATCAAAAATTTCTGAGTTTAAGACCCTAGTTAATGGGCACAAAAATTTAAAAACTAGCAAACTACCATTTGGGCCCATTTTATGTTGGAATCATGTCTTTTTATTATATTACATTAGGGGGCTGACAAATTTAGTAGCAATTTTTCATAGTTTTAAGAAAATTTGCAACACAGCATTTTTTAGGGAACAGTCCAATTCTGACGTGGCTTTGAGGGGCCTGTATGTTAGATACCCCCATAAATGACTATGTAAGAAACTGCACATCTTAAAGTATTCAAAATAGCATTTAGAAAGTATGTTAACTCTCCCGTTGTTTCACAGGAATTAAAGCAAAGTGGAGATGAAATTTCAAAATTTCACTTTTCTTATTTATTGGAACACAATTGATGTCACCAGGGAAATGTAACTCGATATTGATTCCCACAACTAAGTTTTAGCACCATATGGTGTAACCATAATGGTACCTAAAAATATCCTAATCCAAATGAGACCTCACAGCTATTTTAGCTTAAAATGTTTAATTTTCAGATTCACAAGAAATCCTGGAAAAAAGCAACCTAAAGTGTTTTTGATTTTCTACAGCGCTTACCATGCAATATACAGTACATGACATGTTAGTTTTACTCCAAGGTTGATATGATTAACATTATACACAATTTATATATTTTTTTTTTATGTTTTGGCACTTAGAGAAAAAAAGTGCTTTTACAGTGTAAAACACTGTTTATGCATTCCTGTATTCTGATAACCATAACTTTTTTTTTCCATATAAAGGAGCTGTGTTAGGCTAATTCTATACTGCATCGGACAATAAACAGCCCGAAAGTGGCCATTTTTTTTCTGATGCAGGACCGTGTTTTTTTTGTCACAATTTGTCATACAATTGACGCTAAGAAAACTAAAAGCGCCGGCGTATTATACAACATGTTCGCCTGCGCCGAAAGACGAGCAGAGAAAAGACAAGCTGTGGAGACTGCAGCTCGTCTTTTCTATTGCCGCCTATGGGGCTGCAGGAACGATCGTATCTTCCGCACTTTTAAAAACTAAAAGCGCCGAAGATACGATCGTATTCCTGTGCAGTGGAGAAATAGCCTTAGGGTTTTTTTTCCAGGAAAAACTGACGTTTTTATTTGTACCACTTTGGGGTTTATATGAATTTTTGATTGATTTTATTCAATTCTAGGTGCAGTGAGATGAACGAAAATCGCAATTTTGCCCTAATTTTTTTCAGCATTAATCAGGCAGTTTAAAAAGACAGATTTATAGGGTAGGTTGCAACGCATGCGGCGATACCAAATGTGAACTTTTATGTGTACTTTTTTTATTCTTTCGGGGCAATAGTAATTTGTCATGAGGAAAGGGCGAATTAGGTGTTTTATTACAATTATGTGCATGTGTGTTTTTTACTTTCACATTTTTTTTTCAATGTAACTTTTTTTTTACTTCTCCACATAGGGAACTTGACTCAGCGATTGAGTAGATTACTGCTACAATACCCAGCAGAATATCACTGTAATGTGAAATATCTTACCTCTCAACCACCATTCCCGGAAGCATGGTGACATCAGAGACAACCCGGAAGCCTTAGCTATAAAATAGGGTTCAGTTCTTACCTCTTGGAATGCTCGGAGGCTCTGCATCACAATCTAGCTGTAAAGATGCCATCCTTTGAATAAAGGCAGCTGGTAGAGGGTATGATTCCTAAAATTGAGAAATCACCTTCAGTGAAAACACCAGCAATGGAGTGTACTTAATAGTAAACTGATTACTGGCAGCTAGCACACTGTACATAGCCCCCTCTATTTCTCACAGCATCAGTGCAGCTACTATCCAAAGTATACTGACTGTATTCACACTAAAGCCCCGTTCACCGGCTATTGCGACGATTGGCGTTTCCGCGCCTATTTGCGCTTCAATACGCGCCAATTCGTCGGTCATTCGGTAATCCACTGTCTCATAACGTGGATTCCGTCGCTCCTCACCGCTCGGCAAATCCGGCGGGAAATGACAGCATTATTTACGGCGCGCGGCCGTAAACATGCATTGTCATGGGCGGGAGCGGCGCCCCGCCCCCCCTGTACACGGCGGATTGTGAGCTATACGGCGACAATCCTCGAATAGCTGTGAACACGGCCTAATACTGAGTCATAAGCTTGTGATATTATAGAGGCAGGCTCTCACATAGTTATAGTATGTACAGTCGTGTATTCTCCTCATCCAATAAAATAGAACTATTTGTATGTAACACAGATAAACATATCTATCTATCTATCTATCTATCTATCTATCTATCTATACAGTTGAAACCAGAAGGTTACATACACTATATAAAAAGACACATATGCATGCTTTTCTCAGTATCTGACGTGAAATTAGAATAAACCTCCCCTTTTAGGTCAAATAGGTTTACCAAAATTATTTATATTTGCCAAATGCCAGAATAATGAGAGAGCATTTTTAAGGCATTTTTTATTACTTTTTGCAAAGTCGAATGTTTACATACATTTCATTAGTATTTGGTAGCATTGCCCTTAAACTGTATGACTTGGGTCAAACCTTCCACAAGCTTCTCAAAATAGTTGGTAGGAATTTGGGCCCATTCCTCCTGACAGAACTGCTCGCACCTGTCTTTTTAGCTGTGCTCATAAATTTTCAATGGGGTTAAGATTAGGGCTTTGAGATGTCCACTCCAAAACATTGACTTGGTTATCTTTAAGCCACTTTGTAACCAGTTTGGCAGTATGCTTCGGGTCATTGTTCATTTGGAAGACCCATTTCTGCACAAGCTTTAACTTCCTGGCTGGTGTCTTGAGATGTTGCTTCAGTATTGCCACATAATCTTCTTTCCTCATGGCCACATAAACATCTTTCCTCCTGCAGCAAAACAACCCCACAACATGATGCTGCCAGCCCGTGTTTCACAGTTGGGATGGTGTTCTTAGGCTTCCAAGCTTCTCCTTTTTTTCTCCAAACATAATGATGGTCATTATAGCCAAGGAGTTCAATTTTAGTTTTGTCAGACCACAGGACATGTCTCCAAAAATGTAGATCTTTGTTCCTGTGTTCATTTGCAAACATTAATCTGGCTTTTATATGTTTCTTTTGGAGTAATGGCTTCTTCCTGGCAGAGTGGCCATTCAGCCCATGTTGATACAGTACTTGTTTCTCTGTGGATAGTGACACAATGTCACCAGCTTCCGCCAGCATCTTCACAAGGTCTTTTGCTTTTGTTCTTGGGTTGATATCCACATGTCGGACCACAACACGTTGATCTCTGAGACACAGAACACATCTCCTTCCTGAGTGGTATGATGCATATAATTGATTGTACAGATGAACAAGGCAGCTTCAAGTATCTGGAAAAGGATGACCCAGACTTGTGCAAGTCCACAATTCTCTTCCTGATATCTTGGCGGATTTCTTTAGACTTTCCCATGATGTTATACACAGAAACAGTGTGTTTCTGGTGTGCATAAAATGCATGCAGAGGTGTGTCTCTAATTAACTCAGATGTTGCCAATACACCTAAGCAGCTTCCAAAGTCATGACATCATCATATGGGCTGTCCCAAATTGTTTAAAGCCATCCTAGTGTAGGTAAAATTTTGACTTTGCAGAAAGTAATAAAAATTCCTTAAAAAAAATCTCTCTCTCTCTCATTATTCTGACATTTGGCAAATACAAATCATTTTGGTAATTCTAATTGACCTAAAACAGGAAAAGTTTATTCTGATTTCATGTCAGATAGTGAAAAAAACATGCATATGTACAGTATGTCACAAATGTGAGCACACCCCTCACATTTTGTAAATATTGTATTATATCTTTTCATGGGATAACACTGGCGATATGAAACTTTACAGTTTTAAAAGTAGTCAGTTTACAGCTTGGTGTGTCCTCAATATAGCTCAACACACAGCCATCAATGTCTAAACTGCTGGCAACAAAAATGAGTACACCCTTAAGTGAAAATTGACAAATTGTGCCTAATTTGCCATTTTCCCTCCAAGGTGTTTTGTGACTCGTTAATGTTACAAGGTGTGTTAAATTTGGTGTTATTGCTCTCACACTCTCTCATACTGGTCACTTGAAGTTCAACATGGCATTTCATGGTCAGAATCAGGGCTGTGGAGTCAGTAAGTCAAAGCTCCAACTCCGACTCCTCAATTTCTCAAACTCCGACTCCAACTCCCACTTCAACTCTCATTCCCTTATACATGGCACATGTTTAAGTGATAACTTTACTGTAGTAAAATAATAATAATCAAGCTATTTAGGTAGAACATACACTGACAACCAAAATGGTAACAATGTTTTGAACTTATGAGTTTCAGGCTCCATATCTTACCATCCACTAAAGCTTTGAATGTGAGACTACCATAATTTTATAGACAATCATCTTAGCTGTCTAATACATAAATCGGACTACTTAGCATATGCTTAGTTATGCATATTTTTCTGCTTTGTTACTGTTTCGTTCCTAAAAGTCAAAGGGCGACATGTCCCAATACGCAAGCTCCTTTTTTAAATCTATTTTGCAGCAAAAACACTTTTGACACCATTTTCTCTATATAAATGACCTGTCGTACACCAAAACTAGGCGCATTATACGCCGGGCATGACACATTGTAATGCGCCTAAAAAGGCGCATTACATATAGTAGCAATGATACGCTCCATTGCGCTTCCATAACGCAATGCGCCTATTGAGACACATTACATACACTAGTAATGGTATGTTATGCGCCTCCGTTGAGCAATGCGCCTCAATAGGCACATTACATACACTAACAATAACATGCAATGCGCCGCGATTTGCGCAATGCACCTTTTTAGTTAATTAAGTTTATTATGCAAGGTATACCTGATGCCAGATTTTTCAGAGGATCGTACTTTCTGGCACACTTTATGCTGCGCCTAAAATTGCTGCGGCGCTGCCAATTTTCGGATATGTCGCCCAAAATGTTAACTTTTATTATTTTGTTAGTATTTGGTAAACCCATCTTTGGTTTTCCTCACTGGCAAATCCTTCTGGGCTCTGGATCAGATTCAAGCATATCTTGACCAAAATCTGATCCCATGTCTCTTATACTCATTTCCAAAGTTGATGCATTCTGGACTTGGGTAGGAATAAAACATTTTTGTGGGGGCCAATCCAGCAACTCTACTTCATTATCATTGAATAATTTCTTTACCACACTTGTTGTATGCTTCGGGTCGTTGTCCTGCTGGAACACTCTTGTTGTCCTTTTCATAACCATAGTACTGGAGTGTACAAAGTAATTAATTTTAAAGGGTACTCACATATAGCTCAGAATTGAGATTACCATCAAAACTGGTCAAGTATCCAACATCTTTGGATGTGAAACAACCCTATATCATTTGGCTTCCTCCACCGAACCTGACAGTTCCTTCGATCCATTAGCCTCCTTTTCCCTTGATTCTTCCACCCCCATATGCACCCATCAGGGCCCGGTATATTGACTTTCATCTTATCGCTCCAAATCACCTGTTTCCAATCTTCTACTGCACAGTTTTCATACTTTTTTGCAAATTCGAACCAACCTTTCTTATGACCAGATTGAAGTCGAGGCTTATTCACCTTTTTTTGGGTCAACATTCCACAGACCTGTGTAATGCGCGTTGCCTGGTGCTTGCATGGATGTCTGTGTTCTAACTAATATGAAGCATATGAGCCACATCCACTGCCGTGTTTGTCATGCCAGAACTGATAGACTTTGTGATGAACCGATTTGGTGACTCTGATATTTTGCCTGGACGTCCATCTCTTGGCTTTTGAATGGATGGACTTCATTTCACATTCTTCCAGCTGTCATGGCCTCACATGATGCAGTTTGGCAATTTTTTTGGCCCAGAGACTGCTATTGATGAGCAGTGGTTTACCTGAGCCAGAATTGTCGTCTTAGCACTAGAATGCGCCTGATTTGTGACCCACAGTAGAGCGGGTTCATAAATCAGGCGCATTCTATACTATTATTATGCACAAAAAAATTGGCGTCTTAATGCCAAAAATCATGTCGCCCATTGTGCTTTAAGTTAGTAAGAAATTTTGGTCCATATAATCCTTGTTTATCCGTGAAAAATATCAAAATGTCATGAAAATTTTTAACAATTTGCCATTTTCAAAATTCTAACATTTCTGTGTGCAAGACATAGTTATTTCCCAAAAAATAATTTATAACTAGAATCTACCATATGTCTACTGCAGGTTGGCATCATTTTTAAATGTCTTTTTATTTTTTACGACTTTACGGGGCTTAGAAATTTGGTAGTAATTTTTCACATTTTCAAGAAACTTTGCAACACTGCTTTTTTAGGGACCAGTCCAGTTCTGACGTGGCTTTGAGGGGCCTGTATGCTAGATACCCCCATAAATGACTCCCATATAAGAAACTACACCCCTTAAAGTATTCAAAAAAACATTTGGGAAGTTATTAACCCATTAGGTGTTTCACAGAAATTAAAGCCGAGTGGGGATGAAATTTAAATATTTCACAGTTTTTGCAGATTTTCAATTTTTATCCAATATTCACTTGAACATGGTAGATATGACCAGGAAAATGCAACTTAATATTGATTCCCCCAATTCTAACGTTTTCAGAGATGAAACATTATGTGGCTCTAGTGCGCTATTTGGCTCAACCACTAGCCTCAGAATTGGAGGAGCACCTACTGGACTTTTCGGCCTCATTTTCATTACGATTTTCTTTAGGCGCCATTACAGGTTTGCGGACACCCTACGGTGCTAAAACTTAATAAACACTTCTAAAAAGACCCCATATTGGAAACTAAACAACTTAAGGAATATATCCAGGGATGTATTGAGACCCACAGGTCTTTCACACATTTTTAAGCGTTAGGCTGTGAAAATTAAAAATCTATTTTTTTCCAACAATCTGCAATTTTAGCGGAAAATGTTTCATTTTTACAAGACACCCTGGAAAATAAGCATCCCTAAATTTGTTACGCAACTTCTTCCAAGTTCGACAATACCCTACAGTATATGTGGGTGTAAACTGCTGTTTGAGCACATGGCGAAGCATACAAGGGATGGAGCGCTATTTGGCTTTTGGTGGGTGCCATGTCGCATTTGCAAAGCCCCCAAAGTACCAAAACAGGTGAAACCTTCCAGAAGTCATCCCATTTTGGATTTAACACCCCTCATGGATCTCATCTAGATTTATATTGTGCATTTTGGGCGCACAGGTAGTCCATAGTTCAGATCACTGTTAAAATGGAAAGGAGCACACAGCATTACTTGTGGTGCACTGGTGTACATGGCAACTGTCAATCATTAGCATAGTGACGTCAAAGGCAGTCCGAAAATCTTTATTAGGCTCCCAGGCTGTCACGTTAGCCACAGGCAGCCACAATTATGTCGCGGCTCCTCTGTCTTTCCCTTAGCTGCTGCAATCGCGATTGATCGCGGCAGCTAAGGAGTTAATGCCTTTCCCTTCTCCCGGAGTAATCTCCGGTCGGGGCTGATGCTTCGGGATGCCCGCTGTAATGTACAGCTGATTTCCTGCAGCGATCGTGGAAAACTCTATTTTAGAGTTTGCACGATACTCAGGACGCAAGTTTACCTCCATTTGCGGGAACCCCTACCCAACTTGCATGTAAGCTTACGTCCAATGTCGGAAAAGAGTTAAAGGGGTTGTCTTACTACATTGATTCATCTTACCACAGGCCTGTTTTCTTGGTTTCATTTTGAATTCAGGCGCGGTTTACTGGCTTCCACTAGGCTGCAGTAGAAGCCAGGTCTGTAGCTATAGCAACCAGTGCTGGCAGCCTATTAGGATAGATCAAACAGGTCTGTAGCTATAGCGACATGAGGAGCTGATGCAGCCCATACAAGAGGGGATATCTAGGAATAGGTAGGATACTGTTAATGGACACATATTGCAAAGTGACTTGTTTTTGCAAGATCTTTAACATAAAAAGCAATCCTTGTAGTGAGACAACCCCTTTAAAGATCACGTACACCAATACATGCCGATTGTCTTCCCTTGCGGGGGGAAGGGATCTTTCAACAAGACAATGCGACGTCACATGGCTAGAAATGTACAACATTGATTGGAAGAGCATAACTAAGATGTCCAAGTAGTATCCCCAATTTCCCAGACATGAACCCAATCGGGCATCTGTGGGACCACCTTAATTATCCTGTTTGCTCTATGGATTCTCTCACACACTATTCAGCAGCTGTGGAATGCACTGCAGTCAGCATGGTTCCATTCCTCATGAGATTAAAAAAAAAAAGTCTGTGCCTACTTAACTTTATGGATCAGTGCTAGGTTTTTACAAACTAATAAATCAGATATGAGCAACAGTCTACAGTAATAATCAAGTGGTAACACAAGTATTATTTCAGTAAGACACATAGGGGGACATGTATGAACAGGTTTGCGCCAGACGTCTGGCATATTTTCAGCCAGACATCAGGCGCAGCCCCATTCGCATTACTGAAAACCCTCCCGAACGCCATGATCAGGCGCATTACAGAGCGCAAGTGGCACTTTGTAATGCGCCTGATTTCGGGGGGCGTGCAGGAGGCGGGGCGCACTATAACCATACGAAACAATAGATTTATAGCTTCATTACGGCAATTCTAGGTGCATTACTGCAAGAACAGGTATAGCACTTTCAAAGTGATATACCTGAGCCAGAAATGTCGTCCTAGCGCTAGAATGCGCCTGATTTATGACCCGCTGTAGAGTGGGTTCATAAATCAGGTGCATTCTATGCTATTTTAACGCGCATGAAATTTGGTGTTTAAATGCCAAATTTCATAAAAGTGGCCCATAATGTCAACTACACTTATAGAACATCATTTTCTTCTGCATTTCCACACAGAGATACAAAAACAACAAAAAACACATGACTGAAAAGCATGATATAGCATAGTGAAGAAAGAAACGTTTGCACTTCTGTTGATTAGGACCCTTCTATGTTAATCAATTATTCTCCATTTTTTTCTAATTTAAATTAATTAAACAGCTCACATTTTATAATACAAACTTCTGACCTTAATTGCAGCCACATCCTTTTTCTACATCCTTTTCATATTTTCCAAAGTATATGGGCCGGAAAGAGTTTTCACATTCTGAAAAAAGAAAATTAAGAAGATTTATGTTCACACTTGTGTTTTAGCTTTACACGGGAAGAACGGCATGGCATGCAGCTCTACTTTTCCGATCAAATTTAATAGGAACTTGTGACAGAGGCAACTGTAAACAGTGCCCTAAAAGTAGTGTAACCACAGTCAAAGCGGCCATGTTTGTTGCTACAGGACCCACAGTTTTGCATCAAAGTCGCCTTCCCCAGGCAAGTGCCACTTTAAACTGTACCTGCATTCTTGGGACACAAACACTTTCTATCAAATCTAATGAGAGAAGATTGCTACCAATACTAAGCAACACAGGAATAAGTGCTGTGATTTTACCGTATTTGCAGGGCGCACGTTAGGCACATTGCAGCGCAATTATGCACCAAAGTAAGCCCTGCAAAAACATTGTGTAAAAATACACTTAAAGCTCTGTAAACTACAGTTTACAAACCTCTTGCACTCACTGTAACAGGCTCTGTCAGGAATATTAGAGCGGATGTGCCGATCACAACCAGCCACAGTCTAAACAGCAAGTGTGAGCCTAAGGCTATGTTCACAGGGCTTAATTGCGGGACGTATTTCGCCCCGCAATTAAGCCGTGTGTACGGAGGCGGGGCGGGAGCGGGGCGGGTGGGGGGGCATAGGCATTCATTATTCTCGCCGCGTATACGCCGTGAATAATTGACATGTCACTTCTCTCCCCGCTCGCCGTATTGTGCGAGCAGAGAGAGGAGACGTAATCCATAATTCTCTATGAGAACTGTGGATTACCGTAATGACTGGGATGTATTTCAGCCCGTAATTTGCGCAGTACGGCCCGAAATACGGGGCGAGATATGTCCCAAAATAAGCCGTGTGAACATAGCCTAAGGGTGAGTTTACATAACGCTATGTTCGGCGTGAAGAACACGTTCGTTTACAAGCATGGAATTTCAACGTGGTAGCAACCCGGAATGTCTGAGGCAGCGTCAAAGAACCGATATGTCAATTCATTTTAGAAGCGGACATTACGCATCAATAATACTTGTGTAAAATCAGTGTCGTCTGAATGATAACGCTGATTTTACAAAATACATCCAGGTATAGTCAATATATCTTTGTAGTTTCTTAATTTTTTTTAGACAAAATAGGGAAATTGAGAAAAAAGTCAAGAATCATCTATAAAAGGTGGAAAAGAAGTTATTCTAGATGGACAAAAAGTAGTGGATAAATGTTTCAGGCCTCACCTTTAAAAGTAGGTCTTTCCTCTGGTTTAACACGCCAGCACTGTTCCATTAGATCTGATGCTTCTGTTAGGCCACATTGCAGACTTTCCTGTACATCTGGTCTGTCACCACAAGTTACACAATGTAATACTTGATCGCTATTAATTGCATCTACAAAATATGGCAAACAGAAAAGGACGTACATCATTTCTATGTGTTGGATTAATCCACTAACTAGTTACTATTGCGATCACATATATTTTTATAGAACATAGTGTGTAAAAGATTGCATTAATTTTTGGATTTTCAATCAGGGGAATTCCAGTGAAGAATCTTATTATGATATGTAATGGTGTCCCAAGTGACAGGACCACATTGGTGCCATAAAGAAGCAAAACAGTTTTTTAGACGATGGAATCCTTTCAGTGTTCAACATTTCACGCAACCAGAAATAAATGAGCTAATGGTTAATTTCCAATATACTATGGTGTTATTTGACAGACGACCTTAAAGGTGATCTGGGGAATTTAAAGATTTTGGCCGTTTGGGAAATAACAGTTGCATTACATTTGAGGTGAGGTAAACTGCACCAAATTCCCACTCATTTCTCTTATTCTATGTTAGGAAATAGTGAAAGAGAATGGTATGATGGCTTGGTTCTTTGGCGGTTTGACATGGGCAGAATACTTGAGTTTTATTTGGTTCAGTTGTTAGTGTGTTCGATACCAATAGTTACTGTATATGTATTATAATATAACCCATGATGTTCAGATCTGCTGTGGTTTATGTCTGATATTGCTTATAAATTGCATTTCGATCTTTGCGGATCCTATTGACACCATTAACACAATGTTAAGTTTCATATTAGTATGTACAAGTTTTGCAACAGACCTGAGATGAACTTGTATAACTTTATTGTGATGAAAATTTCCAAAATGAAAAATAAATTTTTGGACATTTTGATTCAAAGTATATTGTTGCAGAATGTCTATAAAAATTGTTTGAGAAAAAAAAGACCACATTGATGAATGTTTTATTTATTACCAGTGATTTCCAGAAGGAAAGGCCTCTAAGAACTTAAACCAAACTCTAACAACTTTCTAAGCAAACTGCAATGTCACCTTTTTACTATACAACGTAATGTAATATTATAAAGATATAGTTAAAGGGAACCTGCCCGAACCAGAGACAGCTTGATGTAATCTTCTCCAATTCTTCTATTTAATTCCTGCTGCTATGGTCGGCGCAAAATTGCTGCAGCTAATTAGTGGGTGCAGAAGACTGAAACCGAAAGCAACAGCCAGAAGTCAACAGAAGACCCAGAGGAGAAGATGGACATAAGCAGAGCTGGGACGAAGGTGAGAGGGGAGGTAAGATTTTCTTTATTTGATTAGTGCACCAGCAGCCTCTTTCTATGTAATAAAAATCTATATCACACAACATCTTTAACACAGCAAAGTGCGTTTTACTCTGAAATGAGGCATTTCACAGAAAGCACCTTCTGTAACTAAAACGGATACGGACAGGAACACACCAGTCTAAGGTGAGAAGTCTGTAGTGTTTCGGAGTAGGGCCCCATTCACATCACGTATATAGCCCCAGTTTCTGGTATCTTTTGGGATATTGTGAAAAACGTATCCTGAAAAATTTTGCAGCCGGACTTCGCTGGGGTCAAATATCTACATGTCAATCATAGATTGAAATGCATTATGTCTGCGCCATTTTCTGAATGTATACGCTTTGTTAATATTTGATACTGTCATGGTATGTGTTGGGATACATTTTTCACAGTATCTTAATAGATACCAAGATCGGGAACCAGAAAGTTGATGTGAATGGGGCCTTAAACACCTTGGGCGACATGTCCCAATGTGCAAACTGCAGTTTGTTGGTCTATTTTGTACCAAAAACACTTTTGACACCATATTCTCAATGTAAATAAACTGTAGTACACCAAAAGTAGGCGCATTATACGCCAGGCACAGATTAAACATGAAGTCAGTCATGTGACCTCTTGGCATTCCGTTAGTAACAAGGTTACATGACATCTATGGGGTAGATGAATAGGAATAATGGTGGAATAATTGTTATGAATATGCTTATTCCAGCAACTTCTTCACTGTGTGCAATTATTTGCATAACACTGCTGTGATACCAGAGGATGTGAAGTTAACTTTAAAAAAAAAAAAGCAAAAAGATGGGGCAAGAGGAGAAGGGGCGAATGGCTTCTCCACAGGCACTGGCAGACGCTGCTAGAAATAGTAATACTGGAAAAGTTCTGCTTCTCAATAAATTACTGTTACCTGGGGTCACATGATGTGTGTTGGGTCACATGACTGTTTTGTCTGTACAGTTACTATAGACAGGAATGTGAGCAGTACCATTTGTTTTTCTAGATAGGGGCCTACTGCACTGGTATAAAAGGTACAGGAGCAGAATTTGTAATACATGTATATTAGAAAATTGTATGATTTCCTATTATATACATAATAAATAAAGACATTATAAAGTGGACAACCCCTTTAACTCTTCCAGAACTCAGGGCAACAGAAGGCAATAAAATATAAGCTTAGTTTAGCTGAGGGTTACATGGCGACTCTGATCACATACCTAAAGCTTTTATAAAGAAGTATTGGGACAAAAAAAATGTGCAGTTTCATACTTTTTTACCACTGAAATGCTGGTGTGACATATCCACTATATTTTAATAAGAGACATGTGCTTTACCAATACTTTACAAGGAAAACATTCCATTATACACCTATGACTACATGATATGAATACACAATATACAGTACCTCATAAAAGTGAGTACAACCTTCAGATTTTTGTAAATACTGTATTATATCGTTTCATGGAACAATGCTGAAGACATGACACTTTGATACAATGTAAAATAGTCAGTGTACAGCTTGCATAAGGGAGCGTCCCCTCGGCACAGGACAAATACGGGTCGGTTTATCCCACCGGTATTTGTCCGGTTTTCGTGCCGTGCACATGGCCGCAGGGGGATGGCTTTTCTCCGTGATTAGCGGAGAAAATGCCTCCCCCTTCACATTTACTTGTTCATATTCCATACGAAAACTGGACGGAAAAATGAACAAACACAATGCTTTTTGGACCGCCGGGCGGAAAACCCATGCAGTGGGGACTGCTGCACCGGTTTTCTATAGCGGCCCGTGTAAAGGTTTGCAGCCGGTTTTTCAGACGGTTTGCAAAGCTGCAAACCGTCTGAAAAACGGGCCGCAAACCGATGCTGTGGGGACAAGCCCTAACAGTGTAAATTTGGTGTGTCCTCAAAATAACTCAACACAAAACCATGTCTAAATCACTGGCAACAAAAGTGAGTACACCTCTAAGTGAAAGTGGACAAATTGTGCCCAAAGTGTCATTATGTTGTGCGGCCGCCAATATTTTCCAGCACTGCCTTAACTCTCTTGGGCATGGAGATCACTAGAACTTCGCAGGTTGCAGCCACTGGAATCCTCTTCCACTACTCCATGGCGACATCACGGAGCTGGTGGCTGTTAGAGACCTTGCACTCCTCCACCTTCTGTTTGAGGATACCCCACAGATGCTCAGTAGGGTTTAGGTCTGGAGACATGCTTTGCCGGTCCAGCACCTTTACCCTCGTTTTCTTTAGCAAAGCAGTGGTCATTTTGGAGGTGTATTTAGGGTTGTTATCATGTTGAAATACTGCCCTGCAGCCCAGTTTTCGGAGGGAGGGGATCATCATTCCTTGCATGCCCTTGACCCTTTGGTTTTATTGCTGGCATTAGAGCAGATAAAGCCAGGTCTAGTGAGACAATAAATTAATAATGTATGGTGATTTTCTATTACATTCTGTAATATGGACAAATTATTGCACGTGTCATTGATGTCCCTGTAAAATGGGCCCATGTCAGAGAAAATAGTTCCTGACAAAGTGGGAGTTGTTTTTAATTTTTTTTTTTTTTTATAGTTTTTTTTTTTTTTTATGATTTGTATATGTCTTCAGCTTTTCTCTATTTGATTTAACTTTTTTGTTGTGTGTCTGGAGAAAGCTGGGATAAAATGATCTGCGCCCTCCCAGCATTTCTCAGTATGCAGATTACAGATATTAGTGACCAAATGATTGCTGGCAATTAGACCACTATGAGCAGTGATCTGTATACAGAATAATGCTCAGAGGATAGATATCCTGTCCCCCGAGCATGCCCCTACCCCTGTGTTACAGATGGAAGCCCATTACTTCATTGTGATGTTAGAAGTTTTTATGGCAATGACCTAAACACAGAAATAAAGCTTCCTGCATTCTTGCCCCATTGCAGATCGTAAACAAGCAAAGAAATGTTAGTCTCACCCTTAGGGTATGTTCACACAGCGTATTTGCGGGACGTACTTCGTGACTGTGATGCCATGCTTCCGTCAGTATGCCCCCCAAATACGGTACAATCATAGCACTCATCGAGTGTTATGATAACCTGACGTACTCCCCACCACACAGTACGCGCCCATAAAAGGAAGTGACGTCACTTCTTTCGGGCGAGTAAGGGCATGTTCACACAGCGTTTTTGGACGAGGTTTCCGGAGCGTTTCCTCGCCCAAAACCACGTCCAAACCACATCAAAACCTCGCCTGAAACACGCTTCTTCAGACGAGATTTTTGACGATGTTTTGGACGAGGTTTTCACCCATGCAAATGAATAGCCAGGACAAAAACCACGGCGAAAACCGTGGCGAAAAAACGTCAAAACCACGCTAAAAACCGTGCCTACAACGCGCTTCAAGAAATGACATGACACTTTTTCATTGCTTCCAAAGAAGCGTGTAAACACCTCGTCGTGTGTGAACTACAACGAGGTTTTACATAGGAATCAATGAAATTAACTGGGGGCGTTTTGGACGAGGAAACGCTGTGTGAACATGCCCTTAGGGAAAACAAAAGTGATATGATGCCAGGCCGTAGCGCTGTTTTAACACCAGGCGTATTGCGTTGCGCACAGGTACGCACCACAATACAGTGTTTGAACATACCCTTATATGGATTACATTTTTGGTCTATGAATCTAACACGTGCATGCACAGATCCTCCTGCTGGCTGGCGGTACTGGCTCACTGGCAAAAAATCGTTATTGATTCAGCTTGTCCATAAAAATCCTAACTTTATTTCAAACTTTGCAGACAGGGAATAAAAGATGTTTATGTAAGGCATTTTGGACATATGTGGTCCTTATTCACAGCAATCCTGTGAACATAGGTCCGAAATGCATATGCATTAAATCAACATGTTTTATTCCCTCTCTGCAAAGTTTGAAGTAAGGTTAGAATTTTTATGGACAAGGATCATATATATTTATGCTTCAGCTGCATAGGACGTCGGCAGTTCAAAGACAAAGGCAGAAACAGTTAAAAATGTATCCCAATGGATACCAGAGAATTATTGAGACGGGGCTATACACGTGAAGAGGACACATGTACTGTAATTCAAATTGGATAAAGTTTTCCCTACTTAGTGAACATATGCTGCTTCTACATTGGACACAAAATCGTGCGAGACTACACTTTTGTGTCGGATGCAGAAAAGAATCTGTCATGATACATTTTTAAGGTATCCCAAAGAATACTACAAGTGTCAAAACAAGATGTGAATGGGGCCTTTAGAAGTAAACAAAAAGTGTTAAACCAAAATATGTTTTATATTCTTTAACCCCTTAACGCACCTTGACATTTCTGTACGTCATGATGTACACATCATGGCAATCGTGCAGGCACAGAAGCTGGGCCCACACGACCACTGCAAGTGCCCGGCGGTGTTTGACTGCCGGGCTCCTGCAGTTGCCGTCCTGAGCGGATATATAGTAACTATGTTCCCGGCGGCTTAACCCGTTAGTTGCCGCCCTAAAAGCCCTAATGTCCTAAAAAAAAATAAGATTGTTTAAAAAATGATGCCTACATAAAGTAGACATATGATAGATGTTCATTATTTACTATTTGGGTATGTCTATCTGTCTTACACACAGAAATTTTTAAACTTTGAAAACGGCAAATTTTTTCAAATTTTCACAATATTTTGATATTCTTCACAGATAAACAAGGATTGTTTCGACCAAAATAAATTGCTAACTTAAAGTACAATGTGTCACGAGAAAACAATCTGAAAATCACATGAATAGGTAAAACCATTTAAAAGTTATTCCCAGATAAAGTGACACACGTCAGGTTTTAAAACCCAAGTCCAAAACAGGTTAGATCTTAAGGGGTTAAGGTAGGCATTATCTCAATCAATTTCATGAGTTAGTCATCTGGAACAATTTTTTCATTAACAGGCAGGTCGTGTCAAGAGTTATTTGTAGAATTCTTGCCTTCATAAGGGTATGTTTACACGGCTGATTTGGACGCAAATCAGCACCAAAGCCTCTTCTGAAAAGTGCTTGAAAAGCGATTTTCAGACAAGGTTTTGATGAGGTTCTGATGAGGTTTTGGACAAGGTTTTCAACACTGTTTTCCCCCATGCAAATAAATAGCCAGAAAAACAAGCCGAAAAATGCGTCTAAAAACGCGGCGAGGTTTTGAACGAGGCTTTGAAGCTTTCCATTGATTCCTATGGGGATTTTCAGCGCTGAAAATGCTTCAAGAATTGACATGACACTTCTTTTTCAGTGCCCAAAATGGCTTCCAAAGAAACGCCTAAAACGCGCATAAATATCTTGTGTAAACTATAACACTGTTTTACATAGGAATCAATAAAAATTAACTGGGGGCACTTTTAAGCCTTTTTTTATGCTGTTTTCGGAGAAGAAACGCTCCGAAAACAGCGTCCATATCAGCCATGTGAACATACTCTAATGAGTTTAAGGGAGGGTTCACACGGTCAGCTTATTAGATGCAGTTTTTTGAAGCCAAAACCAAGAACAGATCATAACTTGAAGAAACATAGAAGGAAAAAAACATAATGTTTTCAATCTATTCTTGTTTTTGTCTTCCAAAACTGGTGAACAAGTAAATCTGCCCTAAGACCATCAGTTGTGCAGAGGTATGATTGGTACACAGGTCCATACAGTATTAAGGCCTATTAAAGTTCTGTTCTTAACCACATTATGGCAACAACCACTCAACTAAATAAATAGAAACAGTCCATCATTACTTTAAAAGGGTTTTGCCACAAAGTAATATTGGCGTGGGAAGCTTGCAAATTAAATAATAAACATTTTTACCATTTACCATTATTAAAAATTCTGTACCATTATTGTTTTAGCTGGTACCTTAGTGATCCATAGTGTACAGTTCGTATCTAGGGGATTCGACTAGTGACGAGAGCTCATCAGCCCTAGTTGAACATGCCCAGACATTACCTTCACGTAGCTACTGTCAGGGTGCTTTCACATAGTACATTTTTGGTGCGTTTTTGATGCAGGAAAGCACAGCAATTAATTCTGTACATTGCTGCACAAAAACGCGTAAAATGAAATTTTTTGTCGCTTTTTTTTGTGCAGCAATTATGCATTTTTGTTGCCCTTCCCACACAAAAAAACCATCAAAAATGCACCAAAAAAATGCCTTTTTGGAAAGCACCCCATCTTTTCCCGGGGCTGGGCAATTAAATTTTTCCCAGGGGGACCAGAAAAGGGGGATGGTTTTAGAGGGCCAACTAAAAAAAAAAAAAAGGGTGAAGGGGAAAAAAAATTTTTTTGCAGTATATATGGTCCCCTCAGGCAGGTATAAAATAAAAGTCCCCCCAGGCAGTAATAGATAAAATATGCACCCCAAGCAGGTATATAGAGAGAAAAAGACCCCCAAAAAGCGGGTATATAGTTATATCTACCCATAGCTTATAAAATAGTTATTGCTCCCCACGGGCAGTATTAGTTATTGCTCCCCATGGGCAGGTAAAAGATAATTATTGCTCCCCCAAGCAGGTAATAAAAATTTAAAAAGAACAAAAAAAATTAATAACATAATATCCCCTTTACCAGCTTACCTGCTTCCCCGTCGAGCGCTCCCCTTCTGCCGAGGCGGGCGGCATGAGTATCAGGTCAGCGCTGGACGCTCCTCCGGCAGCCCCTTTGGCTCACAATAATTACTCCGTCGCCGAGGAAGGTGTCGAAATACTGACTCATCGCGTCACCCCAACCACAAATCTGGGTAACACATCCTGACGGCCCACCGCGGTCTCTCAGCGCTACCCGGCCGCGGCCGGCCATCAGCGTTACTGTTACTAGACCTGGGCATCGTACACCGCGGGCTGTATCTGACCAGCAAAGGGGGCCGGGGACAGCCCGTGGCTTACGGGCCCGGGTCTGGTCTATTCACGGCTTTAGTAATCAAAACCTCAATGTGAGTGAGTGTTCAACCCCGGGTGCTGTCACAACCCCTGTCCTTTTTTCCCTTAGTAATTAGAAAAACAGTGCAAATACATAAAAGGAAAAAAGAAACCTCATGTATGTGCATTAAGAAAAAAAAAATCCACGTTTAACCCTTTTTTGTTCACTACCAAACTCCAGATATGTTCTTTCATAGTTTTCATGTCTTTATTATGAATCTACAATGTAGAAAAATATAAAAAATAAAAAAACAAGAAAAATGATGGAATGAAAAGATGTGTCCAAACTTTTGACTGGTACTGTGGATGGATGGTAGGCAACTAGATTAACAGATAGATACATAGATATACAGGATGGATAATTCACAACAAGAATGAAGGTTAAAAGAGGAACCATAATATGGTGTAGAAATAGATTTTCGAAATATACTTCTTACAATATTCCCCAAAAGCAAAAATCAAATTAAAAGATCTTAACAAGAAAAAATAGCAATGGATAGACCAGCATTTCACATATAAAGATAATAAAAGCAGCAGAATTAGTTCATAATTAAGAGCATGTCTAGAACATATAAAATAAAGCACAAAAAAGTAGAAAAGAATGCGGACGCATTTCGGACTAAATAACGTCCTGAGTCAGAGCCTACACAAGACTTTTTTTAGTACGAAACGTGTCAGCGGTTTTTCATATTTTTTTGTGCTTTATCCTATATGTTCTGTTCAGGTGAGCTGATTAACCCAAATGACTTTTTTGATTCAACATAAGATGCTGTCTTACTTTCATAGGTTCTTTGTTATCAGTAAAAACCCAAATTTCAACACAAAACGTAACATCTGATTTTTCCGAAGCCTTTGTATTTAAGCTCTGCAAGTGTTCTGGAGCCATATAACTTAATGTTCCAGCGTTCTTTGTCTTCATTGTACTCCGATTCCTACGATTTGTCTCCTCCTTCGTCAAGGTACTCCATTTCTGAAAGGCAGCAACGCCGAGGTCTGCAATCTGAAAATATATGCATTTTTTTTTTTTTTTAAATTGGGAATTATAATCACTTTTAAAAATTGTCAAAGCATACTGCATGCTGAAAGTAATTTTTAAGCATTATTTTAAAAGTCAGTAAGTACTGAAAATATCCATTAAACTGCAAAGTTAGTTCAGAACACAAAGGTGAGATTTATTATTAGGACTATCTAATACTTAGTGTAAACTTAGACCAGACGGTTTTAAAATGCACCACATAGTGTGGATAAATCTGGTGATCTTTAGTCTAACTTTATACATTCTATCGGTTGGCTTATTTTATGTCAGTAATTGTACCACAGCCACATCAATCCACAGCCCTTTATTATAAAACTAAGGGTGACATGTATGAAGGAAGGCGCGTCAAAGTGAATAGTCGAGTCTCATTCTCAGTGTATAATGCGCCTCATGTATGAAAGTGTTTTTTGTGCGTTCATAAATAATGTGTAAAGTTCGACGAGCCTCGCATGTGTGTTAGGCACATTACGGAACTGAGGCGCATAAGTAATGTGCCAAACATGTATTAAGGTTATAGACAGGCTGGAAATAAGAGAAGTCATTAGAATAGCATGTCAGTGAATAGAAACTATGGCAGTGATCCGGCTTGGAGGACCACAGATCCCAGCAAGACCTGTGCTGTGCTGACTCTTGCTGTATGTAGAATAAAGGGTGAGAGCAGCAAAAATACATTTCAAATTTAATGTAGTAAAAATTTAAAATATAAAAATCTGAACAACATGATCAGTGGGTTATTTAATGTAAAATTAGTTCAAGATTCTATGAATTTTAAATACATTTTATAGGAGATGTTTTTATATTTTGGGGACATTATATATTTTTATATTAATTTTATATGATCAAATTTTTCATTAACTTTAAATAATTACATTTTACACAGTTTGATAATTACAATAAATTACTTTTTTATTAATGTACTGGTGTATGTTGAGGAATATTGGACATTTTTGCTGCTTACAGCAAATCCAGCTTCACTGTGCTCAGGTAGACCACATTGAAATAGGTCTGCCTGTCGGAGCAGTAATGCGCCTAGTTTTGCCGAACCACATTCATATATGTGTCCAATCTTACGAATGTGGTGCGACACGCCTCCATAACGCCCCCAGAACACCCCTTCATGTTAGGCACATTCGAAAGTGTCGAGTCTTACGAACAATGCGCCTAACACATACGTTAAGCGCATTAAACATCGTAGCCGGCTCACTTAGGTGCATTGCACGCAAGAAAAAGGGTGAAAAACCCTTTCATACATGTCGCCCCAAATCTCTTTTACAAAGACCATGTGCCTTTTATCAAACGATGAGCAGCAGTGTTTAGAAACTATTTAAAACATACAATAAATGTGGTGCAGAGCTTGTAACGCCAGCATTTTTCCACTAATTGCCATAAATGTCTGTTGAATGTTCAGTCAGATATTTCTGGAAAGAACTTTTCATACATAAGGTTTTTTTTCAGTGTTTTTCTTTTTTTTTGGTGGACATTTTTTTCCTCTTGCCACACAATACCAATAATGGCCCTCATCCGGCAAAATCAATCCGGTGAATATGTTTACAACCTTAATAGGAAAGCTTTCTTGAGTCTAAGACGCCTCCAAGTTTTAAACCCCCTCTCCTCCACACAAATAACTAAAAAACCCAAAAACTTTTTAAACTGATTTTAGATTTTGCTGGTGATTTAGGATGGTGATAGGGTTAAAATCCACATTTATTATAGTGTTCATAAATTTGGCCCAAGTTAGAACTGTTTAGTCTAAGGGTATGTTCACACGATGTATTGCGCTGCGTACAGTGTCTTTCGGGAGCTCACGCTAATACGTGCGTACTTCCGCGGCGTGGTAGCAGCCCGCTGGCCCCATTGACATTCATTACTCGCGGCAAGTATTCACCGTGAGTAACTGACATGTCACTTATTTACCGTAATTTTAGCGCGCATCTCCATATCCTTACATTTATTATTTATTATTAATTTAGTATTCTTGTAAAAAAATTACCTTCACATGAAAGTCATCATTTACTAATATGTTCTCTGGTTTCAGATCCTTGTGAATCAGATTCTGATCATGCATATATATCATTCCTTCAATAATTTGCAAAATAAATAGTGCCTTTACTGAGACTGGTACAGTTACCTAGATGTAAAAAAATACAACAATTTTACTAAATGTGATGAAGTATAACATGTGGCTGATGGAGCAAAAATCAAACACATTATCATATTAATTACAAATGAATAAACACATTGATTGTACCATAACATACTAAAGAGGTGGCAGGAAATCTACAACTTCCTTCCAGATATAAACACACGTGGACAAAACTAAAGGAAAACCCACAAAGGTCACTGAAACTGACAAAATTAATAAGCAATAAGAAAGTAATAATAAATTAAAATTTACTAAAAAATCAACTAATGAAGATCAGACATTGCATTTGAATTGTGGTTCTACCGAAATTAAAAATATGTTAACCAAGGTGTGTCCTGTAATTAGCATCACAGGTGTCTTCAAACTTGTAGTCAGAAAGTTTGCCTATGAAAAGGGTAAAAAGTAGTCACTGTGCTTTTTGGTATCATGGTTTGTACCACACTGAACACAGACCAAAGAAAGCTAGGGACAGAGTTGTCTCAGGAGTTTAGAAAGAAAATTATTGACAAGGGAAAGGCTTAAAGACCATCTCCAAACAGCTCGATGTTCCTATTACTACAGGAAGCACATATTATTCAGAAGTTTAAGGTCTACGGAACATGGCTACAAGAGGAAAATTAATGACGAGACAGATAATACAAATGTTAACCAAAAAGCCCAGAGCAGCTTCCAAACAAATTAGAGGTAAGCTCCAAGGAAAAAAGGAAAAAAATTCAAACAACAAAATTGTAGTTTTATGGTCATTTTATGTTCCACCAAAATTAGAATTAAAAACTGAGAAAAAAAGTTACATATTTACTAAAGTGGTACCAATAAAAACTACACCTCAATCTTAAAAAATGAGCCCTCACTCAGGTCCATAGATGGAGAAAGACAAATATGTTGGTCAAAGAAAATGGTGCTGCAGTGTTTTTATTTTTTAAAAGCACTAAAACATAAAGAAAACCCTGTATATTAGGTCCAGAGGGGAAAATCAGTAATTAATACATTGGTGATTTTGCAAGTTTTCCTACATACCAAGAATGGAGAGGTCTGTAATTTTTATTGCAGTTATGCTTCAATTGCGAGAGACAGAATCTAATAAAAAATCCAGAAAATCACATTGTACTAAGGGAAAGAGGTTGTTGGTCAAAATCTCACGATTCATGGCCCCATCCATCCTCCCTTCAATACAGTGGAGTCGTCCTGTCCCATTTGCAGAAAAGTGCCCTCAAAGTATAATGTTTCCACCACCATGCTTCACGGTTGAGATGGTGTTCTTGGATTTGTACTCATCCTTCTTCTTCCTCCAAACACGGCAAATAGAGTTGATACCAAAAAGTTCTATTTTGGTTTCATCTGATCACATGACTTTCTCCTAATACTCCTCTGGATCATCCAGATGATCATTAGTGAACTTTAAACGGGCCTGGACATGTGCTGGAATGAGCAGGGGGACATTGCATGCCCTGCAGGATTTTAATGCATGACGGCGTAGTGCGTTACAGAGGGTAATCTTTGAGACTGTGGTCCCAGCTCTATTCAGGTCATTGACCAGGTCCCCTTGTGTAGTTCTGAGCTAATTTCTGACCTTTCTCAGAATCATCCTTACTCCACGAGGCAAGATCTTGGATGGAGCCCCAGACCAAGGAAGATTGACAGTCATCTTGTGTTTCTTCCATTTTCTAGTAATTGCACCAACAGTTGTTGCCTTCTCACCAAGCTACTTCCCTATTGTCCTGTCGACCATTCCAGCCTTGTGCAGGTCTACAATTTTGTCCATGGTGTCTTTAGACAGCTCTGTGTTCTTGGCCATGCTGGAGAGGTTGGAGTGTGATTGACTGAATCTGTGGACAGGTGTCTTTTATACAGGTAACGAGTTCAAACAAGTGCAATAAATACAGGTAATGAGTGCAGAATAGGAGTGCTTCTTAAAGAAAAACCAACAGGTATGTGAGAGCCATAATTTCACAAAATGAAATGAAAATTATTTATTTAAAAATCATACAATGTGATTTTCTGAATTTTTTTTTAGATTCCTTCTTAATTACAGACCTCTCTATTCTTTGTAGAAGGGAAAACTTGCGAAATCGCCAGTATATCATATACTTATTTTCCTCAATGTATCAACAGAATTGTATCGACCTGCAAAATGTAGATAACACATCATTTATACTACAGAATCCACACCATGAAAACAAGACCCCCGCAAAAAATGTCACAGTGAATGGCAGCATTAAAAAGTACATCTTGTCCAACAAAAACAAGCCCTCACATGTCTATGTAGCTGGAAAAATAAAAATGTTATAGCTCTTGAAAGGCAGGGTGGAAAAAAATAAAGAGCCAAAAAATATGACCAGCTGCTGTTAATGAGTTAAACATATTCAAAAAAGGCTTATGAGAAAAGAGATAGGACTCTGCAGCGCTACCTATTTGATTTACCTGTCAAGTTAGAAAAACCCAAAGGCCCACCCTATAACACGACAAATGCGAGGGGAAAAAACTGGGGCCAAAATGGACCGAAGCCCCCACATTCAAACATTTAGAGCGCAGTCAATTCACCTGTGCAAATGGTCAAGTGGCAGAACAGAGTTTTTTGGAAAGCAAAAGGATATCTAGCCAAGGGGCCCAGCATCACTCTCGTATACAGCCGTTTCGGGGGTTTGCCCTTCGTCAAACAGTGCAGACGAGGGGCTAGTTTGGGCTGGTGGGAGGAATGAGGGGGCTCAAAAAGGGGAAAGACTCTCCTTAGGGAGCATCATATGGGCGGTGGAGTAATTGTTTTTACGGTAGAATACTTGTAACCACGGGTGCATCTAAATTTACAGATTCTGCCACCAAACCTGATCATTTTAAAAATGGCACAACAAAAAAAAAGGATGGACTTATTGTATATTTGTATCCTCCTTCATTCACACTTGCAAATTGGGATACCTGGGAAGTGTGAATAGGCTTTTATAAAGAAGACAGTAGCTCACATGACATTGTACCTGTTTTAAAACATGAAACAAATTTCCTTTCGGCATGTACTCAATCACCAAAGCGTAGTTACCATCTTCTAAAATGATCCAAGAAAATTTTACAATTGTTCAGGGGTTGGTTTAACATCTTTTTAAAACCCTCTTCAATGAGGTCATTATTGTACCTGTAACACAGACAAAGTACAAGTGAGAGGAAAAAAGAGTAGCATTAAAGTGGTATTAAGGTGCTTTCACACATTGTGTTTTTGTCAACATACCCTTACCATTTCATTAATTAGCTTTAAACATACAGGCAAAGATAAATAAAGACTATTGCCAAATACATTGCTGTTTTGATTTTGCTTCTCTTCAGTTAGGAGCAGATCTTATCTTCTGCCTTTGTACAAAAGCTTCCCTAGTTACTGGCCACCTCTCTCTGCTCTTACGGGCTTAGCAGTGGCCGGGATGGTGACATCACTTCCTGCTATGTCCCTTTTCTTGAAAGACGGGAGCTTGTCTACATTATTTCCTGACAAGCTTTAAACCTTTAGAGCCTGTATTTTGTGCAAAAAGATTTTAAAAACCCCCTGACTCATGTCACTGTCACGGGGGCACAGAAATAAACATGAGAATGGCAATCACTGCTGAAGAACTTCCTACAGCCTAAAAAGGAGGGTTTAAAAGGGGGTTTGGGTTTGCCCTGTGAAACTGCATGGTGACAGAACCCCTTTAAAACAGACAAGTCCATCTAGTTCAGTCTATTCTCCTGTAATGCTGATCCAATAAAAATACAAAAGCTCCCTTGAGACAAAGCACAAGTTTTCCTTCCCATTTCCACATCTGGCAAGCACAATAAATCTGTGGATATTAATTCCTCTTCAATAATCAAATCAATATGACCCGGAGTGCTATCATACTCAAAAAAATACACTCAGGCCCTGTTTGAACTCTGCTGGTGAGTTCATTATGACAAATGTCTCTATTATATAGTGCCCCAGTCTCACTGCTCTTACAGTAAAGAATCCCTTTCTAGTTTGGTGTAGAACCCTCTTATTCTTCTACAATAAGGGAAATCCAGGTACAGTTCTGACTATACAGTTATGGCCAAAAGTTTTGAGAATGATACAAATGCTAATTTTTACAAAGTCTACTGCATTAGGTTTTATAATGGCAATTTGCATATATTCCAGAATGTTATAAAGAGTGATCAGCTTTAAAGCAATTAATTTCAAAATAATAGTTTTCCTGGAAAATGAACTTTTCCCCCCAAAACACATTTCAAATTCATTGCAGGCCTGCCTTAAAAGGGCCAGCTAACATCGTTTTTAGTGACTGCTCCATTAACACATTTTTGGGGGTTGATGAGGAAGGGCGGAGATCAGTTGTCATGATTTAATAGAATCACACCACTGGACACTTTAAAAACCCTTACCGACATTTGCCCTACCTACGGCAATCTTGGGGGAGGGGTCCCGCAAAAAAAAAAATTGGTATGAGTTTTCGTCACCAATCTTGGGGCGCTCACAAGCGGAGCGCGCAAGATGCGGGGATGAAACCGCGGTTATTACCCCTGGCATCATCCCCCATCCCCCCCCGGGCCGGAGGTGGCTCCGGTCGGGGGGTTAAACCACCCGATGTATCGACATCGAGATAGTCGGACATCGCGGTGGGGAGCGGCAGGAGTGAGTCCTGCGACCAGTGATCTCGGGCAGTTAATGGCGCTGAGGCGCCGATTATACGGTTCACTACGCTGACAGCTTTTATACATCTATTCCCGGACGCTGAATGAAGCATCGGATGTCGTGGTGAAGTCGATGCCACAAGCATTGTGGAGGCAGGTGGACAGACCGTTGCAATGGAGACAGGATCAGTATAAGCTTATGTGATTTCCTATTGCATGAATGCATTGACGATGTTCATGCAATTCCCCTTCTGGGGGAAGTGTAAAAAGTATGCAAAAAGTAAAATAAAAGTTGGTAAAAAACGTAAAACAAACATCAAAAAATAAATATAAAATCAGTACATCGGCCTTTTCATTTACAAGCCAATCGCCCTAAAAAAAGATCAAATAATAAATAAAAAGTAGCCCTTAATTTGGTATCGACGCTGGTGGTAGGACCACCTATAAATCTGTTGTTACATTAACTCGTACGGTGAAAGCCGTAAAAAATAAACCAAAACCAGTACAGAATAGGATTTTTGTTCATTCGCAGCACATAAAATGGAGTAACAAAGTAATCAAAAACTCAAACAACATCAAAGTGTATGCAAATTAAAACGTTCTCGTTCATCACGCAATGAATAACAAAAGTCCTTACACAGTATGTATACGGAAAAATTAAAAAGTTTGGCTATTAGAAGAAGCGATGTCATAAAATATTGTTTTACACAATCAAAAAATTTTTTACAAAGAAAAAATTGTGACTTTCGCAAATAAAAAAAATTACTAAATTGGGTACCCGTAATGGTCTCAACCACAGAGTAATTAACTGTCACGGATATGCGACGGTGACGCTATTAAAATAAAATAAAAAACATGCTAGGATTGCAGTATTTCTTCATCTGCTTCCAAAGAAAACAGATTTAAAAGCGTCATAATGTTCTTGTTCCAAAATTTTCAATAAAACGTAATATCCGCAAAAAAAAAGTCTATACAGTATGAAAACTGAAAAAATAAAAAAAGTTATTGCTTCAGATGCGGTGATGCAAAACCGTGATTATCCTTTCAAATAAATTGTGTTTTTTATTGTGTTATAAGAGAAGTAATACATTAAAGATATACAAATGTGGTATCGTGTAATCGTTATCAAATGTGAGTAAACTAGAGATAGTCATTTTAGTACCGGCACAAGTGATCCGCTGGTAAAAAATAAAAATAAAACACTCATTCAGGATTGCCTGTTTTTTGTACAAAAGCTTCACAAAAAAACCTTAATAAAAAGTGATCAAAAGCATCATATTGCCACCCGTAATGGTATCAATAAAAAATTCAATATTCGTAAAAAAAACCAAAGCAGCTCCTATGCAATAAAATTAAGAAAGCTATGGCTGTCAGAATATCGTAATTAAAACACGCAAACTTTTTATAAAATCGTCTCTATAGTGTAAGTAATAATAAAACATAAAAAACTATATAAAAATTTATATCATTGTATTGTACCGACCCATAGTAAAAGTTATAACGTATTTATCCCGTTGTATGGCGAATACTGTAAAAATGAGCAAAAACGCAATGGCGGACTGATTTTCCCTCCTCCATTTCATGACCAATGTAAAAACAAACTACGGAACAGACTGTGCGCAAGAATGCAAAGAAATACACTTTAGGTGAGATCCTGAGGGGCGTTGAATCCAAAAATGGAGCAACTTATGGAAGGTTTACTGTTTTAGTACTTTTGGGGGGCTGTTGGATGATGCGAAGGCCTCCCACCTAATATCTTGTGCGCAAATAAGCCAATTGTATCATACCTTTGTAGCCCTGCACTGCGCCAAACAGCAGTTTACCCACATGTAGGGTTTTTGCTGACTTGGGAAGAAGAAATTGCGCTAAACAATTTTGGGGGCTTTTTTTTCAAGATTCTTTTAAAACAATTAAACATTTTCAGCTAAGATTGCAGATTATTGGAAAAATATTATTTTTTTTTATTTTCAGAGCCGAACGCTAAAACATTTGTGATAACGCCTGTAGGGGAAGATTATACTCATTTCACTCTGGATTATTATTCCGTAAGGGTGTAGTTTCCAATTTGGGGTCTTTTTAGGGGTTAATTTTATTACGGTTTGCGACACCTTTAGGGGTCACATAAGGGAAATGGCTACCTAAATTAAATTGTAATGAAAATTGAACGGCCCAGATGTCAGTTGGTTCGCTTCCTATTTGGGGTTGTGGTGAGCTCAATAAATTGCCACTAGGGCACCTGAATTTAGGTAAGTCATCACTCTAAACGGCAGAATCTGGGAATCAATATTAAATTCTGCATTTCCTGATCACTATTTTATCGTATTATTTGGTCATTAATAATAATATATTGAAAATCTCAAAAAAAGTGAAATTTTGAAATTTCATTCCACTTTGTTTAATTTCTGTCGAACACTATATGGGTAATTAACTTTTTAAAATGCTGTTTAAGTACTTTAAGGGGGTTGTAGTTTCTTAGATGAGGTATTTTATGGGCGGTGGTGTATTAACTGTACAGGTCACTTCATAAGTCACGTTTGAATGGGGAATGGTCCTAAAAATTTGTTTATGCTCAAATTTTCTTGTAAATTTGCAATATATTATTGAGCCTAAATTTATAGCCCTAACTGTCGTATATCAAAACTAAAAAGACATTTAAAAAAATTATGCAAAATTCAGCGACATATGGTAAGGGCAGTGTTATAAACTATTTTGAAGTGGAGATAATATCTGTCTTATCATGCAGAACTTTTTGATTGTTTGATATGGTAAATTTTTACCATACTTTGATATTTTTCCAAATAAACAATATTTTTTGTACAAAATTTTTTACTATCTTATACCACACATTGTGTCACGATAAAGCAATCTTTGAATCACATGGATAGGGTTTAAATAGTGTCAAAAAGACTATTCTCACAAGTTTCAGAAGGTGGGTACAGAAGTACTAGAATTCAAAAAATTGGCGCTCTGTCAGTAGAGGCCTAAGAACTGGCTCGGCGGGTAAGGGGTTAAAAGGAAGGCTGGTGCGCTTGGCTTATTTGTTTTTTTTCTGTTAACCATGGTATATCGTACTAAGAAAACGTGCAGTATATTGCATGCACACAACAACCTGGCCTAACAGGGAAGAGCTTCGTCAGCTAGAAAGATTAGCACTCTACGTCAAGACATATCTATCGCATCATTTCTAATGAATTTTACAGCCTGAGAGAGGTTACAATGTCTGTTGCTCATAAGAAAAGCATCTCGGAGGACCCGAAAGAATAAGCCGCAGGCTATAGCGCTAGGACCATACGTGTTGTAGCGTTTTCCGTTCTTCTTAAATGTGTTTCAGGCTTGGGATCGGGCTGTACCAGCAGTGCAGAGCTTGCTCAGGAATGGCAGCAGGCAGGTAGTGAGTGCATCTGCACGCACTGTGAGGCTGGGAGACTCATGGAGAAGGTTTGTGTCAAGGAGGTCAGCCAAAGAAGCACTTTCTCAGAAAAATCAGGGACAGATGATTTTTGCCAAAGGTTTACTGGGAGTGGCCTGGCTGAGGACTGGTGTAAGTCATTTTCTTCTGATGAATCCCCTTTCCGTGATGTTGGAACATTGGAAAACGCTTGTTCGGAGAAGAAAGTGAGCGATACCAACCAGTCTTGTCTACATTGCCAATGTAAAGCATCCAAAAAACCATTCATGTGTGGGGTTGACTTCTAGCAAGGAATCGTCTCTCTTAAAGTCTTGCCTATAAAAACACATCCATGAATAAAGAATGGGTACCAGATGTCTCAAGAGCAAACTTCTCGCAAAGTAAAGAGCAGTTTGTGATCATACAATGATTTTCCAGGATGATGGAGCCTCCTTGCTCATTAAGCATACGGTGATAACTAAGAATGGCTCAGGGAACAAAACATTGAGATTTTGGGTCCATGGTCCTAGAAACTACTCAGTTTAATCCATAGAGAAACTTGTGGTCAATATCAAGAGACGGAGTGGACAAACAAAAACAACATAATTGTACAAAAATGCAGATTGATTGTGGGGGGGGGGCCATTTATAAAATGGAAGCTATCAGGTCTAAGGATTTGGTAGAAGTTGATTGGAGAGCATTGGCCAGGGAGAATTTGCAGAGCTCCTGAAGAAGAAGGTCTAACATGCAAATTTTTTGAATTGCCTTGCATTAACTATTCTTGAACTGTCAATAAAAGCTTTTGTTTTTTCATAATATGATTGCAATTGTATTCTGTATGTCAATTAAAAACTCATCTGTACAAACACACACATATATATACCCAGAGGGAACACGATCATGTGAAATTTATACATTAGTGTCATCTCAAAACTTTTTGGGCCCTTTGACTGGAAATACTGTAAATTTATGGGGAGATACGATATTTGGGTTTTGCTTGATGTAATCTGAACCTGAACATACGCAAGATGGCAGATTTAATCCATAGAGTCAAAAATTTTACATTCCCCAAATTAAAACAGACAGTTTTTTGGGCTTGTTCTCAACCCGGGGTTTTTCCCCTCCTTTTAGGGTTCGTTTGGGGTCCGCACTGTCGAAATTCCCCAAAATGGATTAACAATTTTGCAGTGGGATTATCTTCCGCTGTCTAAAGCCCAAACCCCCAGCGGCGTTCACATGAGGATCCCCCGTTTGGGGGGTTTTTTCAAAAGTGCAGCTCGGGGTCCGTTCCCTTTAAAGAATTTTAAAAATGCAATTCTTTTGAAGATGGAGCGGAGCTGCGGGTTTTTGAAACACCCTGTGAACAACCCTTACTGCACCACATTTAACATAATGTTAATTAATTTTGGACAGGTTAAAAAATGGGCCCAGCTTAACTTTACAACCCTTTTTTTAAATTTGGTTAAATTTTTGCGATTAATTTCGGCCCAAAATTTTTGGGTTTACGACGGGGCACAATAATCCACGCTTTCCTTTTTAAAAGGAAACCCCAACCCCCCTTTTGATGAGACCACACCCTTTTGTCGGACAAGGTGCACTTTTTAGAAATGTTAAACAAAAAAAAAGTGGGGTATTTGTATGGTTTTTTGTGACAGATTTGGGCCCCAATGCCTAGATGAATTTTGCCCAAATGTCAGTAAGGCAGTTTTTTTTAAAAACTTACCCCACAAAAACCCCCCCAAACCAAGCAAAATTTTTATTAGATTTTTAACCCCAATTTTTTTTCAGCACAGTAAACAAAAAGAGACATTAAGATATATGACATCCAACGACTCAGTCCAGTCTAGAACTCACCTCCTTTAAAAGGATTAAAAGCTAAAAAATTTTTTGAAAAACAAAAACAACGCTTTTGAGCACCCTTAAGGGGTTTATTTTTACAATTTTAGGTCAAAAGTACAGGTTTTTTAATTCCCCGGCTTCCCCTTTTTGGGCCCCCCTTTGGTTTTTTAAAAATTGGGTGACCCAAAATTTTTTCTAGAAACCCTAGAAAAATTTGAAAAAACCCCTATTTTAAATTTTGACACAGAGGAAAATTTAAAAATTTATTTATTTGCGGCAAAATATTTTCCCCGGGCCCCTTTATAATGTAAAGGGTATAAGTACAGACAAAAACAAACATTACAGAGTAAAAAGCTACTTACAGATCCGACACAAGGTGTGAGGGTCCTGCTCGCAAGAGCTTAACATTTACTAGGATCTATGGGTAAAACGAAGGGTGCAAAGTGCTTGGTTTATACAATGGTCCAGCCATGTTACATACATATGGGGTAGTTTATATAAAAAGTGAATGAACCTGCCACCCAGACCTTACATCTATATACAGGCAGTTCCTGACTTACACCGTTCCGACTTACATCTGTCCCCTAGTTACAAACGGAGACTTATGGGGCATGCTGGCACCTGTAGGTCCATGTTCCACAGCAGATAGTAGCGGTGGAACGACAAGTTCCAGCATTCCACAACAGCACATGAGGAGAAAATGAGATGAAATGTTCTTAACAAGGGCACAGACAGCAAAACAAATGTAAAAACCCTTCCCTGCACTATCCAAAACTAAAAAAAAAACTTTTGTGTTGGAGTTACATTTAATAAATATACCTGTTCCGACTTACATACAAATCCAACTTAAGAACAAACCTACAGTCCCTATCCCGTATGTAACCCGGGGACTGCCTGTACAGAAAAGTGCCTGTGAGTGCCCAAGTGCAGGGAGTGACAGAAACATGTGTGATAGAAAATGCAGATTATACCAAGTGCACCAGGTGATATTTTTACAGAATATTATCATATTAGTATGATCTCAATATTATAATATATTTTAATATACTTTTTTCTGGGTTACACAGGTGAGAGTTTACCTTATCTCTCCACATTTTTTCTGACATTTCATTTTCCTCCCTCATTACTTTTCACAGCACCAATACTTTCAATTTTAACCTATTTATGTAATTTTATAGAACATTTTAGGGTTACTTTTACTCTTTTTAGCAATGAGTCTCTTGGTCTCCCTGTTTGCTGTCCGTTATGCACAAAAACATTTTTTTAAGGTTAATTCCAACTAGCTAGCTCAAATTAAAAATAGAAAATGAATTACTGCCTAGCAAGTGTGATTTAACAAAAGACACTGGCCATGAACATTTCTGCATACAACCCACTCAATAATGTATGAAGAGAAGACACTACTTCCCCTCACAAAGAAATGTTAAATATCAAAACAAAGCAACTGAAAAGTTTTGCTCCCTGGCACTTAAAGGAGTATTTTTAGCTTTAAACATGTAGGCAAAGGTAAATACAGAATATTACCAAATACATTGCCGTTCTAATTTTGCTTCACTTCTGAGTTAGAGCAGTTCTTATGTTCTGCTTGTGTAAATAAGCTTCCCTAGGCTACCCATCCCTGGCATCATTCCCTGAAACTTATTTATGTTTCTTACTGAAAAACTTTAACCCTTTAGAGCACTGCAGCATACGCCCTGCTGTAAAAAAAAAAAAAAAACCTCCCTCCCCAATTTTCCTCTTGCAGGCTCAGCTAGAAATAGCAGAGATAAGATGTCAATCACTGCTGAAGAACCACCCATATCCTGAACAGAAAGTGGGAGCCTGAAGCTGGCTGTGAAGAGCAGGCTCTATGAAACAGCCTGATGAGAAAACACACTTAAAGGGGTTTTCTTACTCCAAAGATTAGCTTTCAACATGAAGGGACAGGTAATTGAAGACTTTTTCTAATACACTGGTCAACAACTTTTACTTAGTCTTGAGATAAGAGGTATTTTATGTGCTCTGAGTGCACACAGGCTTCTATGGTTACCTGGTTACCTCACCATAACTCTGTTATCTGATGAAGGAAGAGCAGAGAGCAGAGAGTGATGTCCACCAGTAAAACAATAATCTTGATGTGATTTCTTAAATACCCAAGTGTCACTTATAGAAGAGGAAGAAATCTAGGGAAGAATTTTTTGTAATAGTCATATGAGGGAGATGGCAAAAAAACGATGTTGGCAGTCTCCGGTGGGTAGGCTCATAACCTGTGGCAACTGTTCTCTGTCCATTCCATATGGAAAACTAAAGATTTTGTTAATCCCATTGATAAGAGAATATTTGAGCTAAGACAAATCATCAATTGGTAAAACAAGGGTGGTTTATGGGCCTATGTGTACCTGCCCCAAGATCTATGTGGGAAAAACCACACAGGATTTTCGTCGTCGATCCGAAACAATCTGAGTACTATTAACACTAGAGTTGGACACCCCCCTAGCAAGACACATTTTGGAAAGTACATAAATGCGAAATAGAGGTCTAAAATGTTGGGGCATATGTTGTGAAAAAGCTAGGGACAAAAAGGCGATTTTGGATGCAGTTTTGTTCGCAGGAAGATGCAAGAAGGATACACAGACTCAATATACAATGAACCTAAAGGCTTAAATGAAAGGCTTTTCATTTTTCGGCATTTATTTTATCTTGCTGATTTCCCTATATAATAATTTTTTTGAAGAAACATGATATATGTGATATAAGTACGGTCCGACAGTGGATATAGCACAGTTGAATATATACTCATATATGTGTATTGTTTTTTTTTTTCCCCCTCCCCTTCCATCTCTCCGCGCCCCCTATCCCCCCCTCCCCTCTCCTCTCCCGGGTCCCCCCTTTTGCCTCTACGTTTTTTGACCTCATTGCCCTGGGTCTGTATGATACAGATTTCATCACGTGAGGGCCACGGTTTCTATTTAACAAATTAGGGATGTCCTGTATATTGCTTTTGCAAGGGACTATCATGTATTACACATGTATGTAGAGATTCTTATAGTTCCTGGCATGCGGCGCTGGTCTAGTGCGAGGTGGATGCGTGCTGGATGTGGTGGCATTTGAGATACTGGGGTATTCTTACCATGCTCCCATTTGTGATTGTGGGTGGAATTTGAATGGCTGGCTGATGAGCCGTGGGAGAGAATCTTCAATGTGGAACATGTGAGGATCAGTACTTTCTAGCCATAGAGTCACAGTATTATTAAAATGTGTATGAATCTTACATGTGAAAGAGAAGTAGTTTATGAATATAGTCTTGAGACAATACTAATACAATGCAAGTGAACTTGAATGTTAAGGGGCCTGCATCACTATTTGTAATGAATATGCATATTACATACATAGGAGAAGACTTTATGGTAAGATAATAATAGACAGTGGTCTATCGTCTGTGGAGTTTATATACCCAATGAAATATGCCAAATTAGATATTGAAGAGAAGGTCTTCTGGATTGACAAAGATGCAGTTGCTGTGTAATGTTGATAACCTAGTCTGCTTAGTTCATTCAAGGTAGCACGCACGTGGCAAAAATATAAGAACGTGAGACGGAGTCCATCACAGCAGGGCGAGGTGTTTGTTGGTGCAGTGCATTGGCACGGGCAGTAACGTAAAGATGGGGCGCAAGCCCGTTATGGAGATGGCGAATTTGACTGAAGGTTGCTGCTCCATGAGAGCATGGTGGCAGCTTCTTGCATGACATGTTAAAACAGAGTGCGCGCGCGGAAGGGGCAAGGTTTTTTTTTTTTTATGTGATTCCTCTGATGGCTAATTGTGAGCACCTGAATGGGATTTTTCTAACATGATATAAAAGGAAGAGATCTCAGACCACCATGTGAATCGACCTCTATCTTGAAAAAGCCAGGTTAGCTGCGAAACATGTCGGCGAGGTCAGGAGCAAGACGTTTTTAAAATATGTGATCTCTCACCCTCTGTCAACAAGTGTCCACCTCTGCAAGGACGGTGTCAACAGGGGTCCTTATTTTGGTTCTGTGGTCTATGAGATAGGGACGCTGCCCAAGTATTTGGCTTGGGATCCCTAAACCTGAAGCTAGTACTTTGCTATAGATATAAGCTCGTCCTGTTAAAAGGTGGGGTTTCCCCCAAACTTGATGATAGAAAGGTGAGTTATTCCCTCTATCAGAAGCAACAGGTGTTAAATGATGAGGGATTAAGATCAGGTCAGGTTTTTAAATAGTGTGTAATAGAGGTAAGAGTTAGATATAATAATTACGTTTTAGTGTTTAATAGATAGAGAACTGATAGAGTTTAAGTTTGCCTATGGCAAAATAGTAAATATAGTGACCATGTACAGATGGCTCATTCCGGAGCAAACTAATTTTACAGATTACAGATAAGCAATTGTTTTCACTTCTCATAGCACCTTTTGTTTTACTAAAGATAACATCTCCTCCACTTGTCAGTGTAAAGGCTCAGCTACTTACAGAGAAGGTAAATATGCTAATCGCTGCTACAGAACCACCCACAGCCTGAGAAGATAGAGCAAGTGTAGAACTGCTTGTGGTTCAGTGAAACAGGTTAATGAGAAAACCCCTCTAAGCGCCTCCCTCCACTTGGTGCAGAATACATGAAGCAGGATGCTATCAGGAACAGATTTGTCCAGCACTGAATTAGGTAGATACAAATACAAATCATCAAATTCTTATGCACCTAAGCCTAAAATAGATATCCAAAAATGTTAATCACATAGCTGAAAGAGAAAAAATTATTCTCACAGGATAGAATAATTTACTGTTAGGCTATGTTCACACTGCTGATTTGCAGGGCGTAATAACGCCCCACAATTACGCCGTATGGACGGGGGCGGGGCGGGAGCGGGGGTCCGGCACCTCACCGGCCCAAAACATTCATACCAGCGGTGCGAATACTCCGCTGGTAATTGACATGTACAACTTATCTCCCCCCGCGGCGGATTCGCCGAGCAGGATAGGAGACGTAATCCATAGTTATTTTTTTTTTTCTCTATGAGAACTGTGGATTAACCGAAATGACTGGGACGAATTCCCAGCCGAACTTTGCGCACTAACGGCGCTAATTAAACGGACTGACATACTCCCCCGATTAAAAGGGTTTTAGGAAGCCGTGTGAACATAGCCTTATATGCACAATTAAAATACACAGAATAGGAACTTACGACTTAGACTTCTCTCCTGTAAAAATTGTTTTCATTGCCACTAGTCCATGTTGCCTATGACAGCATAAGTAGACTTTAGCAAATCCTCCGGAATCAATCTCCTTCTTATCTAGCAGGTCCTCCGATCTCATGCGGATGTCATCAAGAGACATGTCTGCAACTGCTGCTTGTGATGCCAAGAATTAAAAATTCCCAAAGTTACCTAGAAAATCAAATCAAGCATGTTACAAATAGATGTTCTAAAAACAAATGCTTTTTATACAACACTCAAGAGTCAAAGATTTCAGGATACTGAGGCGATACTGCAACTGGAGGAAGCCACACACCTAGTGCTAGATAATCCTTTGAGCCAAACAAATCATATTATTTTTAGGCATTACAGTGAATTTAAATCCAAAACAAAATCAACAGTATAGGCAAAAATAAGAAACTTTGTAATAAAATGTATTAGAATTTTTTTTTTTCCTACAAGTCCCAGAATGCATTGCAGTTATAATCTAGGGCTTCCCTGCACATGCCCCCTGATCCTCCTATCACTGTTCAGTCCTGCCTCGTACACTCTTACATTATCATTCTCAGACATGTACACCTCATGCCCCTGCCTATCTGCTCAATGTTCCCTTCCTGGTTGCCTGCAGCAGGCTGTAGTACAGTCAGCAATCAGTTTGTAACATGGTAAAAAAAAAAAAAAACATTCTTTCCTTATCCTATGATATATGTAACACATGTACAAATATATAATTTGGGTAATATATTTCTATGTATTTCCTGTACATCATTGTAACATCCCCCAGCTTTCCTGTACACTGAATAGTCTATCTAGCATCTAAGAAAGGTGGATGATGTCACATCTCCCGCACCAATCAGTTTTTGATCATGGGAAAGCTGTGTAGCTGCTGCTGATGTGTCATCGTCTCTGCACCCAGTGATGTCAGGCAAGCATCTCATGACACTTTACCCTGGCACCACTACTATACAAAGAGCAGTAGGCAGGCTTTTTTCTGACTGCTGCTGGATAATCTCAGAGGTCTTAATGCACATTTAGCCAATCAAAAATGCAAGTCTTCTGACCAGGTGTAAAGGTCTTTTCAGCAAATGTATCAGAAATACATCTCCTCCTATCAGAAGAGGTAAAAACAGTGCAAAATAATGATGACACCTAGACTCTTGCAGCTACCAGTGATGAGTCACTATGTATACATAGTTATCACTGTATGTGCCCACATTAGTGTATAACACCCTAGCTTTGTACATTCCTGTCAGCACCTCTCTTTACATAGTGACTGTTGATTCACTAGAGGCAGCCAGATCTTTTTCTGCTCAGGTAACACCTACTACAGGGGAGTGTTTCTGAGCTGAGGCTGGCTTCAATGCACACCCACTGAATGATGACAAAACGTCCATTGTGCCATGTGATCAATGGACATGGATTGCAGGAAGTAGGATGGAGGGGAGTAAAGGGCTCTGTGTCTGATTTTGCAAAGCAGAACAGGTAAACAATTTTTAACAAGTTCAATATAATTAAGTTGTGAGCTCTATAACAAATACAAAGATAGTACCGGAGAACGATTTTGAATTATCAGTGTCATAGACAGGAGTGGATCCAGTGTGTTGGTTACGAGTTTTGGCGTGAAGCCACGTCGAGAAGCAGAGTCTAATGAATCCCCTGGTTTTCAACCTTTAGTCCTTTATACAAGGGCTCTGGACCCCGATGTGGGTAATCGTGGTGACAGCTGGTGTGCAGGTTTGGTAGAGAAGGTTTAGGCACAGATGTGTTTTGGTCACAAGCAGAAGGTCAAGGCAGCATTTAATCACAAACGGGTCGAAGACAGATGGTCTGGGCAGTCGGATTTTATCCATAAACGGGACAAGAATAGCCAAAGGTCAATACCGGAAATTCGTACGCAGTAAAACTCGCCATTACCTCCAAAACGCTACATAATACACCAACAAACCGGCGTGGAGAAGTACTTAAAGGGAACTTGTCGGGTGGTTTATGCTGCCCTATCTAAAAGCAGGATGTGACAGAGGGAGAGAAGCTGGGCTATGTGATATAAACGTTTATATGAATTAATGCTAAATTTCTGACTAAAAAGCTGAGTAATTTTAAAAACTGAAACTACTGCTTACATGCTCACTTCCAGTGATTAACAGTTAGCTCTGTACACACACTGATGCAGGGAAAGCTGTCAATCATTGTATGTGGGTGGGGTTAGCAGGTACTCTCACTGTTTCTTAAGGAGTCCAGTCAGGATTGTCTCTGCTATTTACTCAGAAAACCTCTCCATATTATATAAACCTATCTATTAAAGAATTTTGCTTCTCTCCCTTTAGCACATAACAACGGTTTAAATCATTGATTGCTTTGTTAGCATGCTACTGGTTAGTTCTAGAAGAGACACTGCTCTAAAAGTATTACAGGATTCACACTGTCTGGTTATGAAGGGCGGCATGTATGAAATTTGGCGTTTAGACACCAAATTTCATGCGCATAATAATACCCTAGAATGCTCTTGATTTATAAATCAGGCGCATTCTTGCGTTTGTATGACATTTCTGGTTCAGGTAAACCCCTTTGAAGGTGGTCTACTTGTTCCAGCAGTAATGCGCCTAGAATTGCCATAGCGAAGCTATAAATCTATAGTTTCGTACTGTTCTAGTGTGCCCCGCCCCCTACACGCCTCCTGAAATTAGGTACATTACAAAGTGCCGCTTGCGCTTTGTAATGCGCTTGATATTGGCGTGCGGGCCTTTTAAAAATGTAGCAAACGGGGCTGCGCTGGATGTCGGGCTGAAAAGACACCAGACTTCTGACGCAGCCCAGATCATACATATCGCCCATAGTGCTTGCAGCCTGCTCCATTTGCCAGTAGAACAAGTCAAACAAGTTAATAGAGCTGTAAAGGTTTCCTTTTAACCCCTGTACAAAAGGTGCAGCTACCACTTTTGAAAGCTCGGCTTTACAGAGTCCAGATTGCTTTATTGGTGGCTACTAGATCTGGTATAGGTTTCTTCAGGCTTAAAATGTATACATTTGCATAGGTTTAGTGCATACTTCAAACATGTACAGTAAAAGAGTGCATCACCTGCAGTGTACAACTAGGTTCACAGCCTACAGCACAGATTCTGTCACAAATAACAGAAAAAATAGCGCTACTTTTTCCATTAAAATGATGGGCACCATGACAAAAAAACAGTCGGACCCCACTGCAGTCAATGGGGAACATTGAATGCCAATGGTGTCTTTTATTTAACCCCTTCCCGCCGCGTGGTCATAACAATATGGCTCTTCATTTTTTTCCTCCTAACCCTCGAAGAACCATAACTTTATTGTTTAATTTACAAAGACATACAATGGCTTTTTTTGGCAGGACAAGATATACTTTTTAATGGTGCCACCATAGAATGTACTGGGGAAAAAGGGCAGGAAATATGAAAAAAAGTACTTGCGCCATGTTTGCAGGGATTTTATTTTTATGTTGTTTACTCTTTGATATACACAATGTGTTATCTGTATTTTACAAGTTGGTTTGATTCCTGTGATACCAAATATGTAGGATTTTTGTTAAGTTTTAGTACTTTCATTAAAATACAAACATTCTCTATTTCTTAAAGAGGTTGTCTCACTACATTGATTCATGTTACCTCAGCCCTGTTTTCTTGGTTTCACTTTGAATTCAGGGGTGTGTTTACTGGCTTCTACTAGGCTGCAGTAGAAGCCAGGTCTATAGCTATAGACCAATAAGTAGCAAAAAAGGATGATACCACGGTACCATAGACGATAAAAGCCAAATTTCTTTATTGTAAACAGGATAAAAGCCAAGTAGCCCAACAGAGCATAGCAAAGCGCCCCACAATAAAACGCCGACGCGTTTCAGGTGTATAGCACACCCTTAGTCATGGCATGACTAAGGGTGTGCTATACACCTGAAACGCGTCGGCGTTTTATTTTGGGGCGCTTTGCTATGCTCTGTTGGGCTACTTGGCTTTTATCCTGTTTACAATAAAGAAATTAGGCTTTTATCGTCTATGGTACCCGCGGTATCATCCTTTTTGCTACTTATTGGACTATATACGGGCTGCTCTGACCGGGATACCTGCGGAGGCCATCCATTTATGGGGTAAGCTGGTCCATTGGACTGTTTTGACTATAGCTATAGACACCAGTGCTGGCAGCCTATCAGTAGAGATTGAACAGGTCTGTAGCTATAGCGACCTGAGGAGCTGATGCAGTCCATACAATAGGGGATATCTAGGAATAGGTAGGACATGGTTAATGGACACATATTGCAAAGTGACTTGTTTTTGCAAGATCTTTAATATAAAAAGCAATCCTTGTAGTGAGACAACCCCTTTAACTTTGCGCTACAATGACATTTTCTGCGATCAATAACTTTTTTGTTTTTCTACTTATGGACCTGAGTGAAGGTGTATTTTTTGCAGGCTGAAGTGTAAATTTTGTTACTACCACCTGGGCAGAATTGTGACTTTTTGTTCACATTTTATTCCAATTTTTGGGGGACATGAAATGACCCCAAAAAAATTTGCCATCTGGATTTTTTTCCCCCTATATGGTATTCAGTGTATGGGATAAATAATTTTATTTTTAATAGATTGGATTTGAACAGACTGGGCAATACCAATTATGTGTAACTTTTTATTTTTTTATTAGGAAAATGGCAAAAAGGGAGTGATTTGAAAGCTTAATTTTTTTGTTATTATTTTTTATACTTATAAAAAAATACACTTAGACAAGCAGTCCCCCAAGGAAACTTGACTACAACGGGGCTCAATTACTTGAACACCCTTCTGCATTACATAAATAATGCAGAAAGGTGTACCAAGATGGCAGTTCTATTACTTCATGCCCAAGACAGGAAGTAATAAAAACATTAAGGGCTTGTCCCCACGGCACAGATTTGCAGCCAGTTTTCGGTTTTGAAAACCGTCTGCAAACCGGCTGACAAACTTTAAAATGGACCTCTACAGAAAACCTGCGCAGCGATCCCCACTGCACGCATTTTCTGCCTGGCGGTTTTTCAGACCTCTGGCGGTCTGAAAAACATAGAACATGTTCATTCTTCCGCCCAGTTTTCGGGCGGAATGTGAACATGTCAATGCGAAGGGGGAGGACTTTTCTCCGCTAATCACCTGTGCTGTGGAGACGCAGCCTAACGTACCAGCTATGAAAGACTTCATCAGGATTCCAGCTCCGGTGGAAGTTGATTGGCACTCTGTGATTTTGTCATTGTAGGGGGAGGTATTGGGTGGGAGGGACAGTGCACAGCACTGTTCCTAACTTACACTTCACACAAAGAGTTAGGGATATTTGACTTTTGGTTTAAAATTCAGGATGAACATAAAATTTCCTGAATTTTTTTTTTAATGCACTATATGAGACCATCTCTTAACTTTAGAATGCACATGTCCAACTATTCAATGTTTCAGCACTTTTTGCACAACTTGCTGATCTCTAACATGGAGCTTAATGACAAAATTCACAGCATTTATTTCCAAATTTATTGGGTGATCCCTGAGTCGCCCAATTAATTTAGAGGATCAATTTGAATTGGGATTTAAGAAGTCCTCCTTCATGCTGTTCACATTTTGACATCATGAGACCAAGACAACACCTTATAATTGATCAACAGTACCTCGCCATTGTGAGGCTTCAATCAGGATGCTCTCAGACAGAAGTGACCACCGAGCTTAAGAGTTTCACAGACTGTCATCAGCAGGTTGCAACACAGATACAGAAAGACTGGAAGAGTCACAGAAAGGCAAAGAAGTAGAAGTCCTTTAGCTACACCAAACACTGATGACTGCTTCATTGTAAACAATACCCTGCTGAACCAGATGATGAAAGCCACACACCTCCAGGCATGTTTAAGGGAGGTGACAGGCAACCAAGTGTCATGTCAGACCAGTCATAACCATTTACATCAGCGTGGTCTGCATGCTAGACGGTCGGCAAGGGTACCTGACCACACCACAAGGCACGCACATCATCGCCTTGCATATGCCAGGGAGCATATACACTGGAAGAGGGACCAGTGGTCGTCAGTGCTATTCAGTGATGAAAGTTGATTCACTCTGAGCAGAAATGATAGTCATCAACGATGCTGGAGACGTCAAGGAGTGTGCGATGCATTAGCCACTGTTGGCACCAGATGAGCCTTTGGTGGTGGTAGTGGTGTTACATTGTGGGCTCGCGTGTCTAGTCAATACAGAACTGCTCTACACTTTGTGAATGGTACAGTAACAAGACTTTACTACTTAAATTACATCATTAATCCAGTCATTCTTCCTCTGCATGAACAACACAGGGCTAATTTCATCTTCATGGACGACAATGCTCCAGCTCATTGAGATCGCATCATTAAGGAACGGCTGTTGGAGACTAGGGTACTTCAAATGGAGTGGCCTGCACTTTCTCTGGACCCGAACCGCCTAGAAAACCAGTGAGATCAGCTGAGTCGCAGTGCAGGAGCTTATAACTCTTTACCCCTAAACTTCAATGACCAGAGGGGCGTCCTTCAAGAAGAGGGGGAGGCCATGCCTCAGCGGTCAATTACTGAACAGCATGAGATGTCACTGTCAAGCTGTAATTGATGCTCAAGGCCACATGACACGTTATTGAGACATTTACATTTTTGACAGTACACCCTCCACTGTTGGCTTTTGTTCATTAAATTGTTTGAGATAAAAAAAATCAACATTGCATGCAATGACTTAAATGAACAAAAGTCGTGGTAGCACTCACCCCTCAGGCAGTAAAACGTATGTATGAAGTTCTGAACACCGGGCTCCAAATGTGATCCTGCTCGGATATACCAGCGGCCCACCGGTATAAATGTGCAACTATGTACTTGCCAAGAACGCTGAAAGATCCAGCAGGTAAAATTCATGTATCTTTATTCCCTATTACAAACGTACAAACACATGAAAAGACATCTGTGTTGTAGCGTCAATTGACGCGTTTCAGGTTTCGTCCGAACCCTTGTTCACAGTGCACAGAACTGTGAACAAGGGTTCAGGTGGAACCTGAGAATTTTACCTGCTTGGACAAGGACAAAGTTGCAACGACTTAAATGGCTTACTTTCAGGATAAAATATCTCTGTAGCGTAACATTTCTACCTTTTCCATAAATTTCACCCAAAAGCCAAATATCCATAGCTTTTTGTGAGCAGTGCATTTACAGTGTTTCCCCGAAAATAAGACATGGTGCGATTTTTTTTCAAACTTCCCAATATAAGGCGTCCCCTGAAAATAAGACATAGGTCATTGCTACAGCTCCCCATATACAGGGCCGTCCCTAAGGGTAGGCAGAGAGAAACAGCCCTGAGACATATTTTCTTAGCAGAGGGATGAAGGACCTGTGCAGGGAGGTCATGTGACTGTGATGTCACCACAGGTCCTGAACATCCCAGGAGAGGAGACAGAAAGTACATGTAAGTAATAGAGGGAAGAGGGGGGAGAACAGAGCAATGATACTGATACACACCCATATCTCAGAGGATGGCTGATGGGGAATGCTGGAACTTCTAGTTCCATAGGTCCCAGCATGTCACATTTGCCATCCTTTGAGATAAGTCACTGCAGCTGCCATAAAATGAGCTTTACATACTGTGGCAGACTGACCGTGTTCAGTTACAGGTCTCTGCCACTAGGGTACCTGCTACAAACGTGCCACCGAATGTCTGGGTTCGGTGGGGAAGGAGACTTGCTGGTGTCAGTAACAATAAGTTACTGACACAGGTAGCTAGAATGGCTGCCTTGCAGCCAGGTATGGGTCTCCTTTCCCAGGGACGGTCATAGCGTTGGGTGGGAGGCCGTCCCACATTCAGGCCAGCTTTGGGCCAGTCCCTGTAGGGCTATAAGAGGCCTCCTACTACAGGTGATCGGGGGTGTGGTCTGCTACCTGCAGTTGGAGCAGCAAGGGAGCAAGTAAGGAAGGCTCTTCTTACCCCCCAGGCTGGAGGAAGCCTGAACCAGCGGTGACTGGTGGTACAGCGTTTCGTTGTGGGGCTGGACGCTAGGTCCAGACCACGATAGTTAGAGAAGCTATTGGTATAGCTAGTGGCCAGACGGCCTAGGGTTTTGTTTATTTTGTATGATGTTTGTGATGTGTTATCAACCTGTGCCAAAATAAAACAGTTAAAGAACAAGATGTTGTCGGTGCCATCCGTTTACGAAAGACGGCGATCCCATGAGCCAAGCGAGGCCAAGATGGCGTCCAAGCATGAGTGAGGCGCTACAATACATATATCCTATGGTTTGTGACTCTAAACTTTGAGATATATATATATATATATATATATATATATATACACACACACACACACACACACACTAGTATAGCATGCTAGAATTTATTTGTTGGAAAATAAGCCTTCCCCTGAAAATAAGACATAGTGCATCTTTAGGAGCAAAAATTAATATAAGACGCTGTCTTATTTATGGGGAAACAGGGTAGATGCCGAGATGCATAGCCCGATCCTTGGTTTCTTACCAGCATGATGACAGATCCATAAGTCACATATTGGTAAGGGGTTAAAAGAACCGTTGCCACCTCTGAATCTCCGACAAAAAGATGAGCCAGGCCTTAACAGAGTCTTCTGCTTTATGCACATGGTAGAGAAGCTGTACAGAACTATATGGAGTCCAAAATAGCTCTATACAAATGCTCTGTACATATAGCATCCTGATGGTGCATTCCCCTTTTTATTTTCTTTCTACTGAATTCATACAGAACAAAACATAAAAAAACTGAATTCCAGAAAAAACTAGATGCATACAGTAATAGCTTTGTGAACTTCTGAGTGCTGTTTTATGGAGTAGTAAAACGATCCTGTGCATGTATCGCCTAACGCATACATGATAGGAGGTATTATGTAACAAACCTAAACCTGCCACCGATTACCTGAGACACTCAATGCTCAATGTGGCTGTGATAAAAAAAATTGTAACTGGTAAAACTTGTTGCAATGGTTGTACTGTATGGGTATGTCCTAAAACGTTTCAGATCGTTTTTGATCATTTTCGGACCAAACGGTCCAAAAACGTATCTCACAATATGCAGTTTGATTTACATTGGTTTCAAGGTAAAAACACGCATCTCCGTTCAGACGAGTGATCACTGCTGCGTGTTTACTTGCGTCTTTTCATTGCGTTTTTCGGATCCGTTTTAAGAATTGACATGTCATTGTGGAGCCCGAAAAACGGATACAAAAGTGCAACATATTTTTGAGTAAGTTTTGGATGTGCTTTTGATACGAAAAGCGCATCCGAAAAATGCATTGGATTAAAATTTGAAGTATAATACACTAAAGCGGCCCCTGGAGGTCTCATTTGATCTAGAACTGTTTGATTTTACATGTGTTTCAGAGGATGCCTAATAGAGGGCACAATAACTGCAAGCATTGTATATGTGTTTCCTATGAAGCCTGATAGAGGGCACTATAACTGCAAGCATTTAACATGTGTTTCCTATGAGTCCTAATAGAGGGGGCTATAACTGAATTTTCATGTGTTTAATCTTATAAATCCTTTTTTTATATATTTAATTATATAAAAGCAGTTTTTTAGTATAGAATGGGTGTTTATAGAAACTATAGAAGTTTTTAATAATACATTTATTAATGTTTTAGATAGTTTATTTTAGAATGTTCAGTGGTTACAGAATAATACTAAAACCACTCAACATTCTACAATAAACTATTTATCTATAAACACCCATTCTATACTAAAAAACTGCTTTTATATAATTCAATATATATAAAAAGGGATAAGATTAAACACATGAAAATGCTGTTATAGCGCCCGGTATTAGGCTTAGTAGGAAACACATGTAAAATGCTTGCAGTTATAGCGCCCTCTATTAGGTATCCTCTAAAACACATGTAAAGTGCTGTTATAGTGCCCTCTATTAGGCATCCTCTTACACTACAACTTAATCACTTTCCAAAATGTAGGTCATTAGGTTACTAAAGTTCAAACAGTTCTTCTAGATCAAATTAGACCTCTAGGGGCCAATTTAGTATATTACATACCCTTACCTACATATATATGTAAGGGTAAAGTATATTACACTAAAGAATCCACCTTTTCAAACTACAACCTGTGTATACATATTGGAAAATGGACCCGAAAAACGCATGCAAAATGCATGGATACGATTTTGGGATGCAGTTTTCAATGTGTATTTCTTGTAGTGAAAAACGGATCCAAAACATTGTGTGAACATACCCTATCACAGCAAAATTGCCTCTGGCAGCGTGCCGAGTAGAAATCCTGTGCAAAAGAAAATGAAAGCTGGGTAGTTTATCAGAAGTACTGCAAAAGTAAGTGGGTCAGTTGTCTAGAGCAGGGGTCCCCAACTCCAGCCCTCAAGACCCACCAACAGGTCATGTTTCCTGGCTTTCCTCAGCATTGCACAGGTGATTCATTTATGGTCAGTGCATTCTGTGGGAGATCCTGAAAACATGACCTGTTGGTGGGCCTTGAGGACTGGAGTTGGGGGAACAATGGTCTAGAGTGATCCCATTCTAGCTCTCTTTTTCATGGCTGGTTGGCTCCATTTTCTTGTGCACTGCTCTTAATAATCTGCTTGATCTTTTAGGTTGTTTTAAAAATACAAATACACCTGTGCAAATGACATCAAACACTAGAAAGTAGTCATGACATGTAATTATTCTTGTGTAATTTGTCAACCCCTTAGGCCTCGTTCACACGGCTTATTTGGGCACAGATTGGCGCCGTACTCCGCGCCGGATTTGCTCTTCAGTACGGCGCGAATCCGTCCCTGTCATTACGGTAATCCACTGCTCTCATAGAGAACAGTGGAATCCGTCGCTCCTCCCCGCTCGGCAAATCCGCCGTGGGGGGAGAAAGTGACATGCACAATATTTACGGCGCAGACGCGCCGTAAACAATGCATTGTCTATGGGGCCGGGACCGGCGCCCCCGCCGCGCACCGGCTCCGCCCCTTATTCAAGGCGGATTTGTGAGCTCAATACGGCTCACAAATCCGTCGGGAATAAGCCGTGTGAACACGGCCTTACGGCTGTGAAGTGGAGTCGATGTCCATTTTGGTGGAGTCAAAGTCATTAGAAAATGGACCGAATCCCAAAATACATAATAAATTGGTAGAGTTAGTTCAATGAAGTGCCAAGAGGAATTGGGTCTTGCCAGTGCCACTGCTCCCATATCTTCAGCCTCATCAGATGAGGAGTTTAATTTTGAAAAGAATTTGCCTGCTTCCTGTTATCAAAATACTTTTCAAAATTAAACTCCCACAGGGGAAAAGATTCCACTCCCATAGCCGATTGACCAGAATTCAGCATAATTTTTCACCTGCTTTCAAAGAAGTGGAAGATTTCAACCATTCATCAAAACTGAATGTGCATGAGGCAATTCCTTTCTACCCTGAAATTGTTAGAGATGTTGCCCCTGTGGTCAGCGCTTTGACAGCAACCCAAGTTAGTGTAGAGAAGCTGTTCTCTAGCCTGGAGATAATTGGATCAGATTTCAGGTCATCTGTGAAGGATCTGATGGAGGTGATACTATTTCTCAGAACAAATTCATAGACTCGTTCAACAAATATTATTTTTTTTCCCACTAACTGCATCATTTTGCATATTTACAATTCATTAAACTTTGTGTTCTAAAGTTTTATTTAATAAATATCTTCTACACTGACAAGCAAAAGTGTAACAAAGTTTTGACCTTTTTGCTTTCAGGCCATGTTCACACGGCTTATTCACGCCGTAATTGCGGGACGGATTTCCTCCCCTCCTGCATTGTTACTGTTTTGCTCCTGGTGGTGAAACTATTTTTTTCTTCTTGTATACTACTACAAATTACAACCTGTTTTCACATTCCCTAATATCTTAGTGTGTTATTAGACTGATTCCCAAGCAAAAGGTCGCTGGTTTGAGCAGCCATGAAGAAGATTTCCCAAGGAAAGAGAAGAGGCATCATCCAGCTCATCGATAGAGGTCTCTCAGCCAAGACAATTGCCAAACTGCATCATGTGAGGCCCGGACAGCTGGAAGAATATGAAATGAAGTCCGTTCATTCAAAAGCCAAGAGGTGACGTCCAGGCAAAATATCAGAGTCAACAAGTCGGCTCATCACAAGGTCGTTCAGTTCTAATGCGACAGACATGGCAGTGAAGGAGGCTCGTAGGCTTCATAAGAGTGAGATGACAGACGTCCAGGCAAGCACCGTGCAACACTCATTACACAGGTCTGGAATGATGGCTCGAAAAAGGTGAAGACTTCAATCTCATTAAAAGAAACGTTGGCTCGAGTTTGCAAAAAAGTACAAAAAATTGAAAATTGGAATCAGATGATTTGGAGCGATGAGATGAAAGTCAATAGGACCGGGCTCCGATGGGGGAGAATGGGAAGAATCAAGGGAAAAGGGAGCTAGCGGATCGAGAAATTGAAGAACTTGTCAAGTTCGGTGGAGGAAGCCTGATGATATGGGGATGTTTTGCAGCCAAAGGTGTTGGATACTTGACCAGGATCGATGTTGATCTCAATACTGAGCTATATGTGAGTATCCTACAAAATGAGTTACGTCATGCACTCAAGTACTATAGGTATGAAAAGGAGGACAGCGTGTTCCAGCAGGACAACGACCTGAAGTATACGTCGCGTTTGGCAAAGAAATGATTCAATGATAGTGAAGTACAGTTGCTCATTGACCCCTACCTCGACCCAATCGAACACTTGGATAGAGTTGAAGAAAAAGCTGTGTTCATACCCAAGTGAGTCGACCAGTCTGCACCAACATTGGGAACGTGTAGAAGAGACCTGGGATCAGATTTCGGTCGACACATGCTTGAATGTGATCGAGAGCCCTGAAGGATTCAGGCAACATTGTAAACCAAAGGTGGATTTATAAAATAATAAAAATTAACATTTTGATTTTTAAGGAGCAAAACAGTAACAATGCAGTTACATGACAAGAATCTGAATAACTAAATATATGCTAAATAGTTGCAAGTCAAATGTATGTATGAGATAGCCAAGATGATTGTCTACAAAATGATTGTAGACTCATGTACAAAGCTGTAGTGGACGGTGAGATATGGAGCCTGAAAGTCAAAAGCTCTGAACTTTGTTACATTTTGCTTGTCAGTGCCTTTTTTGCCTAAATAGCTTGATTATTGTATCACAAGGTTGATAAAAAGCCTGATGTTACCACTTTACTACAGTAAACATGGGCCATGTATGAAGCAGTGAGTCAGAGTCTCAGTTAGGAAAATTGAGGAGTCAGAGTTGGAGCTTTGCCTTACCAACTCCACCGTCCTGCCCTTAAAGGGGTGGTCTCACTACACTGATTCATCTCACCTCAGTCCTGTTTTCTTTTTTTTTTTTAACCATAAACTTTTTATTGGTCAGATATAAAGTAGTACAAACAGAATACAGTATATGTCATTGTAAGACCAAATTTCAACTTTTATCCCCAAAACACAACCAAGCCCACCTCCCAAATCCATCTCCAGATTCAGAGCAGTAAATATCCATTACAATCACATAGCAATGCAATATTAATAACAGTCAGTTCTTGTCACAATAAAAATTGTACCTGGCTGTCGGACGGCCTCCATCCACACAACTGCCATAGACACAGTCCCAGGAACCTCTACACCGAGATCCCCAACACCCTCTGCCTAACTAAATTTGGTGCAGCAAGACCAGAATTATCCAGCCATTTAGCCCATATTTTATTATACTGAAGTTTGGCTCCTCTCTTATTCAGTCCTGTTTTCTTGGTTTCACTTTGAATCCTGGGGCTTGTTTACTGGCTTCTACTAGGCTGCAGTAGAAGCCAGGTCTGTAGCTATAGCGACCAGCATTGGCAACCTATCAGGAGAGATCGAACAGGTCTGTAGCTATAGTGATCTGAGGAGCGGATGCAGCCCATCCAAGAGGGTATATCTAGGAATAGGTAGGACACTGTTAATGGACACACATTGGAAAGTGACTTGTTTTTGCAAGATCTTTAACATAAAAAGCAATCCTTGTAGTGAGACAACCCCTTTAACGACTCCCGGGCATCATTTTTTGGCACATTTGTTTTCTCCTTCCCATCTTCCAAGAGCAATACCATTTATATCGGGCTATAAGACACACCTAGGTTTTAGAGGAGAAAAAAAAAAAATTTGAAGCAAAAACTGTAGGATGAAGTGTATTTTTTATTGGTACCATTGTAGGATAGCTGCGACTTTTTGATTCCAATTTTTTGGGGGATGTGAAATGACCAGAAAAAAAACACAATTTTGGCTTTTAGATTTTTTTTTCTCCTATGCTGTACAATGTACGGGATAAACAATGTTATAGTTTAATACATTGGACTTTTACGAACGTGGCAATACCAATTCTGTATAACTTTTTATTTTTCATTTGTAAAATGGCAAAAGTGGAGGGATTTAAACTTTAATTTTTTTTTTTACTTTAACCCCTTAAGGACCCAGCCAGTTTTGACCTTCCTGACAGAGCCCTATTTTTGAAATCTGACATGTGTCAATTTATGTGAGAATAACTTTTTGACACTTTTACCTATCCATGTGATTCGAATTGTTTTCTCGTGACACATTGTGCTTTAAGTTAGTAAGAAATTTTTATCCATACAATCCTTGTTTGTTTGTGAAAAATATCAAAATTTCATAAAAATTTGGAAAAATTTGCGATTTTGAAAGTTGCAAAATTTATGCGTGCAAGACAGATAATTATTCACCACAAAATTTGTTTATATCTAGCATCTACCACTATAGGTTGGAATCATTTTTTAAATGTCCTTTTTTTTATGACATTAAAGGGCTTAGTAATTTAGTAGTAATTTCTCAAATTTTCAATAAAATTTCCAATATACATTTTTTTTATGGACCACTCCAGTTCTTACGTGGCTTTGAGGGGCCTGCATGTTTGTTAACCACATAAGTGATTCCATCTGAGAAAATAGTCCCCTTAACGTATTTACTACACTATTTAGGAAGTTTGATAACCCTTCAGATATTTCACAGAAATTAAAGAAAAGTGGAGGTGAATTTCAAAATTTCACTTTTTTTTGCAGATTTTCAATATTTATCCATTTTCACTGGAATACGGTAAATGTGACTAGGTAAATGCAACTTAATATCAATTCCCCCAGGTCTGCCGTTTTTTGAGATATCCCATATGTGGCCCTAGTGCATTATTTGCCTCACACCCTAAGCCCCAGAATAGGAGGAGCCCCCTACTATACTCTGGGGTCTCATTTTCAATTACGATTTTATTTAGGCGCCATTTCAGGTTTGGGGACACCCTAAGGTGCTAAA
>JAODAL010015851.1:0-50000 GCA_025379985.1 Phyllomedusa bahiana
AAAAGGGGCCCCCAAAAAGAGGGTTTTAATTTTAAAATTTGCTTTTGAAATTTCTACCCAAAAAAATATATATTTGGGTTGAAAAAAACGTTTTTTTTTGCAGCCACCCGCAAAAAACGCTTAATTAACCCTGGATGTAAATTGCGCAATAGAATTGACCACCACAACTATAGCTTTGTAGCTTTACAATGGGTATTTTTTTAGCAAAACAACAAGAGATAAAATTGTAATTAACCTTTGCTTTTAATTTGGGTACCAAAAAAAAATAAAATTTGGCGTTGAAAAAGACGGTTTTTTTTTGTCAGCAACCACAAAACAACCTTAATTAACCCCCGGGTGTAAATTGCGCAAAAGAATTGAGCCCCCACAAACTAGTAGCTTTGTAGCTTTTACAAGGGTATTTTCACGCAAAACCAACAAGAGTAAAATTTTAATTTAACCTTTGCTTTTGGGAATTTGGCTACCAAAAAAAAATAATATTTGGCGTTGAAAAAAACGGTTTTTTTTTGTCAGCACACAGCAAAACAACGTTAATAAATGATGTAAATTGCGCAATAAAATAGCCACCACAAATAAGTTTGAAAGGGTTACAATGGGTATTTTTACGCCCCCCAACAAGAGAAAAAATTGTAATTTAACCTTTGCTTGTGAAAAAAAGGTACCAAAAAAAAAAAAAATATTTGGCGTTGAAAAAAACGTTTATTTTTGCACCAACAGCAAAAAAAACGCTTAATAAACCCCCCGGAGTAAATTGCGCAAAGAATTGAGCCACCCAAAAGTAGCTTTGTAGTGTTTCAAGGGTATTTTCCCCCGCCCACAACAAGAGATAAAATTGTAATTAAACCCTTTTCTTTTGGGTTAGGCTACCAAAAAAAAAATATATATTTGGCGTTGAAAAAGGACGGTTTATTTTTGTCAAGCACAGCACAAAACAACGCTTAAATTATACCCCTGATGTAAAATAGGCCAATAGAATTGAGCCACCACAAACTAGTACTTTTGTACGTTGTTAACATATGGCGGTATTTTTATCTACGCCACACAACAAGAGATAAAATTGTAATTAACCTTTGCTTGGATGAATTAGGCTACCAAAAAAAAAAAATATATATATGGCTTGAAACCGCAACGTTTTTATTTTTGTCACCCAGCACAGCAGCCAAACAACGCTTAATTAACCCCTTGATAAAAATTGCGCAATAGAAAATTGAGCATTCCAAAAATGAAGTGGGTATTTGTATATAAAAAACCGGTATCTTAAATGAATACAACCGGAACAGGCTTAGATCGCCACTGGATGATTTGAATGTATATGCAGCATGCATTGGACTGCACACTGGATGTTCAGATCCAAAACCCCAAAAAATCAGAAATAGAACAATCAGAGAACCGTCTCTGAGAGCAAGCTGTAAGACACCCCACAAAAATCGCTGGGTGTAAAAAATCAGTACTTCAGTAAGCCTGCACACCAGCCCGCAGCAGCACCCTTCCCTATCAGTACAGTGAGAGGAGTTGTGATCACCCAGGCGGCCGCTCGGTCTTAAATAGTGGAGCGGTGACAGTCCACAGAATCCCGTCCCGTTCTCTGACTTGTCTTCATCTCTGCGACATGGGTCCAGCAGGCTATGCCCCTTTTTCTTCCCTCCCAGAGTGCTATTGCCCCCATGTAACGCCATGTGCTCGCAGCCATTTTATCAATAAAGACACACTTTGCGTTACCCGCGAATCACCCCCAAAAGTTTCGATTTTCGTTACAACCGAAGTTTTTTCCTGATATTCTATAACTATTCCACTCTTTGAGAATCGATTCGCCCAAATCCTAATTGAAAGATCCATCCAGTATTTCATGTTGTCTCTTTCTAAAGCCTGCCGTGTCCAACCCCATCCTTTTCCTTGTTCGTTGTTCACTCCTCACCTGATGCAGTGGAGATTGATGGCAAGAACAGTTTGTTTTGGAGCGAATCCTGGACTCGAGAATTTTCAGGAACCAGCTACACTACCTCATTAGTGGCAAGGTTATGGGTCCGACAGAAAATTCGTGGGATCCCGAGAGGAACATACAATGCTCCTCGACTGATTTTCATCAAAGACATTCTGGAGAGACCGGAGTCAGGTAAGCGTCCCAGAGGCCCCTGATGAGTTGGGAAAGAATGTCCAGGAATCTCCTGCTATACCTGTGGAACTTACTAACTGTGTTTGCCCTTAATATTGCCCTCTTTCCCAAGATGGTGGATTTTGTGTCCTCAGCCTGGTTGCCATCATGTTTCCCTGTTTCCTGTTTCCTGACTCCTATATCAACTCCTCAAGCCTTTGCTCATCTGCTTGAGTATTGTTTCCTAGCGTTCCTGCTTTTTCTTACAGTCCCCACTCGCCCTAGGAACTCCCACCATCCAGTCTGTTCCTCTACACGCAGTTCACCCAGCAAACCCTGAGACACCCTGCTGTGACCATCCTCGTCAGTCTCTGCTACCCTTGAATCCTTTGATCCTGCCTTTCACCTGTTGCATCAAGATCAAGTCTCCAGTCCTCCTTGTGTTTGTATCTTACCTCTTGTCCATTGGATTTCCAGCTATACACACCAGTAACTAACAGCGTTGCCTTCTGAGAACACTACATCTCTGCCTTATGATGAGTACTATCGTGTTCAGTTAAGAGTTGTTACAGATAACATTATTAAGTTTTAAAAGAAAAGGTTTGCCACTACGTGATCTCAAGATGGCTCAAAGATTTTACAGGCATGAACAGCCAATGATAATATGCCTCAAAAGGAGGTCGGTCGTTTTTAACCTCAAACAAGTGTTATAATATTAAGAAATCTTTAACTATGGTATGTGAATTTCTATTTTATCACTCGAGAATTCTTGTTAACTGGTGCAGCATACAAGGTTTATTTAACGATCGTAAATTCAGGTATGTTTGTAGGAAAAGTTACTAGAAAATGAGGTGTATGGCACCAATTCTAATTTACAAATACATTATGCAACATGTAAACAAGTATTTGTAATCTTGCACATATAAAATGTTTAAAAAGTAGTACATTTTTCTTTTTGGTGCTTAATAAAAATATTTTGAATTAATACAACAAAACATGGCAGAATTGGTTGACTTTCTGTGGCTCCCCTGAATAGGCCAACTATACACAATATAACTCAATGGATAATTATCGAAATCTATTTTGTTAATAGATAACTCTCTGATAACAACATTAACGCTATAATTTGTCTGAAGGAAAAGCCCTTTGAAATGCTACATCTATGTAATATCGATCTTTCTAGTTAAATCATCTGGAATTACGACTTAATGCAATCGCTGTTCTATACTTTTCCTGCAACCAAGATTAAACAGTGCCTTTTCTTGTCTAAAACAGAGCAAGATATTGATATGTCTTATTGTTTAGATGTGCAACTGTACTGATCTTGCTTTAATTCTATATAATGTAATTGTTAAGTGCTCTGATTTGTTGTACGTTGGAAACAAAGCACATAGTCCCTCTTTTTTCCTAATTAGCCAAGGTAAAACCAGCAGCTGCAGCCTGATTCTATCAGGATGGGAAGGTCCACAGATATTGGCCCATCTCACCCTAAAAGTACCAGCTCCCAGCTGCCCCAGAAGCGGACCATCACATCAGTGCAGAATGCTATCAGAAGAATGCAGGGACATTGGGTCAACAACTGTGATCTAAGTTATTTCCTAATAGCCAGCACCTGCCATGTATGGAGTGAGCTCAGGTCCTGGGCCCACTTCATACTTGCACAGCCCCCTTTTGAGCAGCATAGGTAGACGTGCTAGACGGTTGCCTACTTCTTCCTACTCATCACCCTGGCCCTGGATAGGCCCTTATGGTTTTGATCAAAAAAGTGTGCTGAGAGCCACAGATTTTCATATATACCAGATGAAGCAGAAATGCACTGAAATAATTCATATAAATCACTGTTTATCTGTCTCTTGGCATCTGCAGAGTGCTGCTGCTATGTTTAGTTATATATATATATCATCTGTTGGTTATATGTTTTATCAACTGCGGCAAACAACCCCATGGCATGAGTTTAAATTTGACAGTATTTATTGAAAAAATTACTGTATGATGTCCTTAAAGTATTTTTCCAAACAACAAGACATAAGTTATTTAAAAATATTAATCATTTGTAATGCCATGCTGTAACTAAAATAACTTATTATAGAAAGAATTGCAAAAAGATTAATCCTGAAGTAAAGTGTTGATCATAAACATAAAAACGACACACAGATCTGGTATATGAAACCCTGCCAAAAACGCAAATGGTAAAGCAGTAATGCAAAGTAACACTAAATGTATCAGTAGTTTGGGGATTATAACAGTCTCCATAAGGCTTGTATGGTAAGCAGACTCTGTCAAGATGTGCCATAAAGTACAAAGGATACGTAGTACCCAGCAGAGCTATACGTAAGCTATACTGTAAACAAGCATATAAATAAGCACCCCACAATCACATTTTATGGAATTTAACAGAAAATCCTCTGTATAGGTCATCTGTATGAAATCTGGGGGTCAATATTGCAAGATTATCCCAATTACTTGATGCTGACGATTTTAAGGTTTCATGTTTCCAGGGAGAATGTATCCCCTGCACTGATTACTGAGGCTTTAACTGGGACTCATGCTTTGCTCCATTGCCAGTGACCCAACACTTGTGATCACTTGATCGACAGGCACAGCAGCAGTAAGCTTGAAGACTGCCTTCCAAACTGTATATATGGTAGCGATTAAAACTTTGAGTGAATAAATCTGAAGGTCAAGGGACAGTTCAAAATACCATCTCTGAGATTTCTCTCTGCAGAGTCCGGATGTTGTTGAGCTTTTGTTGCACGACTTCGTAAAGCTACAGACTCTTCAACGACGTTCAGGAAAATCCCTGCAGAGTCACTTGTAGACCATCTGTTTATAGTCAATGGGTGGGCCTCATTTTAGAGTGAGTCATAGAAGATCATAGTGAGAAAGCCTGTGCCTGTTTCATGCTGCCCGAGATTAATGCAATCAATAGTCTTACTACTGTACTATATTGTGCTGTTGGCAATGGAAAAATCAAGTACTTTCTAAACCTTTATAAAAAAAATTTTATATGTTGTGATTTTTGCTACACTTCTGAAATTGACTTTGGGAAGCCCGACAGAGTTCCTGGATGTTTATCCTTGAGCTGCCACATAGCTAAGCTTAGTTTCGCTCAAGTTTTCAGTATTTCAGCATTGAGAGTGTTTCAGAAAAAGAAATCTGCAGCCACTCTGCTCACCTGTATACATGTGACAAGCATTCATTTTTATATAAAACTGATTTAAACATGGTAAACACAGGAATGTTCGATATGGAAAAATATTTATTTTAAATGAGTAAATAAACACCAGAACCACATGTCTTTATATGCAATACTTGAATTACAGGTGTTTTTTTTAGCCAAAGTTAGAAGCAGATTCAAAAAAACATTTCTCACCTTGTACATCCATTCTTGTGTTTTGGGTTAAAAAAAATATAATAAAATAACTAGACCAAAAGCTGGCTGTGATCTTGTGAAAGTAGTCTTGGAATCAATAAGAATTGGAAATGCAGCATAAACCGTCACAATGGAAAGCACTCCCAGTAGATGAAGACGGCAGAATTATAATAGATTAAAAAATATACAGTATAATGTACAGTACAAGGACACAATACTTTTACCGAAACTCTATCATGTCTAGAACATGTAACCTATAGACACTAGAATCACAAAGGGTCTAACTACAAAATTAGCTTTAAACATGTAGGTGACAGGGGTACTTGTAACACGAATTTCCCAAATACAACTCTTATTGATTTTTCCCTGGTCCAGGGAGGTAAAAAGAGTTTGTATGTGCTTTTTAGTGCTACAGAGGTTTCTCTGTGGTTTCCAGCCTGCTACTAGTGGGTCCATCCTCTGCTTTTGCTATTTGTCCTTATCTGGTAGCAGGGAGATGTAACATCATTCACAGGTCCCGCCACACGTAGTTACTGCTCAGGCTAGCTTGTGAGATACTATCATCGCAACGACACAAATGCAAATTCTTGTTAAAAGTGTTTACTTTTAGCTCTAAAGCTTTCTGTAATACTAGTATCAGGATCACTTTCTCTCGTTATATTAGTGCAGATTAGAAGAGTGCTATAAAAATACAGAGCTTGGATATGCTTGAATTCACTGCACAGAAACTACCCACTAGCCTTACGCAGGCAGCCCACAATCAGCCTGAAATCTGAGCTGCTATAGAACTTTGAGACACAGCAAGGAGACTACATCCCCCATAAACAATGTCGAATGAAACTCACCCTAGGCTATCAAATAACCACAGGTCGCGCCATTATCTGCCGTCAAAAGCATTCAGTTAGACCTGTTCTAAAGAGATTATAATGAACATCACGTAATCCAAACGTTGTTGGCGTGATCAGGCAACCAGTGCAACACTTTTTTAAAGCACCAAAAAAACGTGGCCAGGTGGCAACCTTAGTTTTCTTAAAAACTAACACAATTATTATGAGTGAAGATGCGGCACACTATTGGCGGCAAACTAGCCCCTTTGCAAGACAGACCAGATTTAATGTGGTCTATTTCTGCCCTACATTTACACAGGCCTTAAGGCTATGTCTACACAGCACACAAAAATGGCTGACTTTTCGGCGGTTTGAGCATTTTGAAACCGCTGAAAATTCAATTGTTTTGTAAACTCACAGAGTTTAATACAAAACAGTTCATCTATATACAGATAAGTACCGCACTGTAGAAAGTGAGGAGAAATGTGTGCCTAGAAGAAGGGGTAGGTTAGCAATTAAGGCTTCTTTGGAAGGCCAACTGAGAAGATGTATACTCGCACGCCCTCTTAAATCAACCATGAGTGGTTTATGATCACCCACAGTAGCATGATCCAGAGAACTGGTGCCTGCAACGATGTAAATTTGGATGACGGGCATGGTGAGGTTTGGATGACTGTGATCATAGAGTCCCCTAAGATCATTCTAGCATAGCAGAGTAGACCGGGAAGGGTGGTGGTATACCAGAGATGAGGGAGGACATTGTATGCGGGAGCAGCGCTGTATGATAGCTTTAGATGGGTGAAGTGATATTAGTTAATGTTGTTTCCTGTACTGAATGGGCCAACCAGATGCAGTGAACTGACACAGGGAAGGCAACAGTATAGCGGCAAAAGAACATGAGAACTGCTGCAGCATTCAGGACAGATTGAATAAGGGAGAGGTTTTGATAAGCCGAGACTGATAAGCTGTAAGTTAACAGTAGTCCAGACGAGAAAGAATAAGAGCAACAATGAGTGTTTGAGTTGTTTCCACGTGAGAAAAGGATGGCTTCTGGAGATTAGATCTTGAGGAGACAGGTGACAGGAGCAGTGACAAGTAATGGATATACGGGGTGAAGGACATGATCAGGAATCTAGTAAATTACCCCAAGACAACCGAGGCCCTTCTGCCTAGGAAAGGTCAGGGTGGGTTGCCAACAAACTGAACGAGAAATATTCAGGGTTAAGGCAGGTAGTAGGATGGTGATACTTAGAATTCCAGTTTAGTGAGGTTTAGATTTAAGTATAGTAGAAAGGACAAAAACAAGACCGGACAGACATATCATGGTGTATTAGAGTAGGAGAGCAGGAGTGATTAATGGTAATTAAGTGTATATTGTGTGTCATTCAGCGATAAGGATTGTACTGAAAGCCAAATCTGCAGAAGGTTTAGTCCAATTAGTGGGTGCAGAGAAGTCAAGAAATAAGCTTGAGAGGACCAGAGAACCGATCCATTGTGGAACCCCCCGGCATGGAGCAAGAGGGAGAAGAGAAGAAGTCTAACCTCAAATGAGGACACTTGAGGAGCGAAACAGAGTAGTAGGATGATAATCCTAGAGAAGCGTTGGTCTTGATGGCCAATTGAGCGCGAGAGACATACGAGATATAATGGTATTAACAGTGTCATAAAACGTCTGCAGAGTAGATCCAGGAAGAAGTTGCAACAGACAAGTAGTTGCCCTGTGATTTAGCTGTGAGGAATCATTAGAGACTTTAGATTAGACAGTTTCTGGTGGAGGTGTAAGGTGTCGGGAACCTGATTGCATAGGTTCAATAAGAAGTTATGCAAGTGAGAAACGCAGATAAGGGCGAGAGTAGATCAAGCATTCCTAGGAGTTTTAGAGATGAAGCAGGTTGGGGAGACTTGGTCGGTAATTAACAAAAAGTTGAGAGAGAGGTTTATAGATGCAGTTAGTGTGAGAGATGGCAGCTGTTTAAATGGAGACTGGAACAAGGTAGAGAGGGGTATGGTGGGTCCATATTGCAGGTAGTGGGGCAAGCAGACGAGGGAGAAGCCGTGGACACTTCTTCTTCTGTCGTCGGTCAAAAGCTGAGAGCAAACAATGAGGACATGCGGGGAGAAAGTAATGTGATATTATCTTGGTGGTTGAGATAAAGAGAGTTTTTGCCCGTATACCGTCAATTTTCACTTTTGAAGTTTATTGGCCATGCCTTCAGGCACAGAGGGAGAGGTTAGTGACCGGGGCCAGAGCTTTAGGCTTCATAGTAACTTAGTCAAACTGTGCGACATAAGCTCCCAAATTTACACAGAATACCTGAGGGATTGACCAATCTATAAAATTAAATCTGTTGGCCTCCTGCAAGGACTTGAACTTCGGACTCCAATGGCGGAAGATTGCGTTGCTAACCACTGTGCTACATTGTAGATATTCTTCACTTTCAAAAGAAACCAACTAGTCTATCACTACACTCAGTACATTGGGTCACATGCTATGCATGTCTAACAAATCGGACACTCACCCTTTTGCAAACAGTCAAAGCTTCTGCTGGATAAAGGAGGGATGAAATGACTTTCTGCCGAAACAAGTTGAAATATGATACCTCAGAGCGGTTTGTGTGGTCTGTCTGGCCAGTCGGAATGTTTTTGGGCCTGTTTCTTCCCTGTTTAGTAATCACAAACAGAGCGAGGGTTCAGCCCCTGGCGCAAGACGTCTCCCGCTGTACGCTTTTCTCCATGTAACGTAGTCGAACTGTGCAACGAAAACCCACAGATTTTACACAAACACCATGGAGTGGTATTGACCAATCAAAAATGTAATTTGTTGGCCTCCTGCAATGACTTGAATCTCGGACCCCAAGGCTGGAAGGTGTGTCTCTAAACACTGCTACATTGTAGGTTCTTTTCACTTTAAAAAGAAACCAACTGGTATTTTACTACACTCAGCACACTGTGTGGAAAGGCAAGTTCACATGTCAAATTCCTGCCATACAAGAGGTCTCCTGTGAGTCCATGGCGGTAAATGCACAGTAATTCCATCTGCTGAGTGTGTGAATGGGTTTATCTATGTTGCTCAAGTGTAGCAAACACATATTGTTATCATCTGGATCGATTAATAGTTAATCAGTTATTGTTGACACAGGTTTGTCTAGCCTAAATCTCTGAAGTGGAATTACACTGGTGAGTGACGACAAAATAAGATGTAAGTGTTAAGTAATTTATTTAATTAAACAAACAAAAACTAAATTGGGGGGTTTTCGGGTGATTGCTGTTGGGCCACCAGTGTTTGCATCAATGTCATGATGATCCCCACCATCTGTTTTAGCTCCTGCAGCTCTTGGTGGAGTGTTGCCAAGGTTATGGGTACAGCTTCTGCTGGTAGGGCCGGATCTGCCTGCAGGGGGATCTCTTCCAGCCAAAAAATGACTGTCTTCTGCCTGTGGCTGGGAGAAGTAAAGCTCATGTTGACACGTCCTAACCTTCATTCTCAAATGTTATCAGCTTTGTACTTCCATATTTTGTGAAACCTAAATTTCAGTAAAAGTGAATTTTCAATTAAAGTACTTCCCTGGATAAGTAATAGTCATATTTATTGACCCAAATTCCCCAAATTGCCGATATAATTAGATTTAAACTGTTGAGGTTTGGAGATCATCTTTTAGTTGTTTCAACCATTGCCTGTCAGTGTGCTATTGTTGTTAAATTTATGATGTTCTCCATCAGCATTAAGGACAGCTTTACCAAGGGGGCCTCAGTTCTGGGGTTCAACTCTGTCACATAGGTGATCAAATTAGGCCAAGTGATTGTTTCCAAACACGGCACCCAAGGGGCTCCTAATGAAAACATGATTTTTGCAATATGGTTATAAGACAGTATAAAGCTGTGATGTAGATAGTTCAATAGAATGTAAAAATGATCGCAAGTGATACAACCAATGTTAGCTTCCAGAATCTACTAGATGCCCTACATCATAAAGCAACAGATGTTAGTGAATATTTTTATGCAAAAAGTGTTGACGATTATTATCGAGCAGAAGTTGAAAATCCATCGTGTATTTTATTTACGTTGATTTTGGATTTTTTTTGAGATTTCACGCGAGTAATTTAGGTTTAACCAAACTGAGCAAAATACAAACCTCTACACAGCAATCCCAAATGATTCATGTCGCTCCTGTCATTATTGGCGCCCAGCAAATCACTTTACAGAAAAGAGCAGGGGTGAGAGAGTTGTGTGCGCCAATCAAGTACAGTGGACAGATAGGATAATTTGGTTGTCTGAATTTGGCTTGACAGACCGAACCACAACATCCATCTTTTTAGGAGTTTTTACAAGTCGACCACGACCCGCTTCCTTTTCATGCACCTTGAGTATTTCATGCGATGCTCATAGGCAGTAGGATCGTGCGCCGTGTTCCTCTGTTTCCAAACAGCACTCAAAAACAGCTCAGCTAAAATTATTTACTAGTTTTTTCACGAGAGATCAGTCTTAACTTTTATTAGCTGCGTGATCTATAGAGAGAGATTATTATAGATCAGGGATTCAGATTAAAGGGATAGTTAGGCAGAGAATTTTTAAAGGATCATCTACGGCAGATAAAAGTCACATGTGGAGAGGGGGGGGGAGGTTTCTTTTGGAGGACCAGTCGGGGGAACACAGACAAGCTACTATAAAGTGAGGCGGATAGATTAGGTACATCCAAGAGAACTTTTAGAGTGTTTTAGACAATTTGTATAGTCCTTAAATAAGGATACATATCTTTTCTAGTAACTGCGAGGACTATTTATTTAGTGTGCAAAACTCCCACATATAGTTTATTCATAAATACATTTCAAGATGAGGTGAATCTTTATTCTAAATTAGCCCTAGTCCTGAGCTTTGTTGTATAATGGCACCGAATACAGTTAAATTATGAATACAGGTCAATTTTGTGAGTGCACGCACAGGTTGAGATAGGTGCCAAAAATAACCTTATGTTATAATCCCGTATACATTGTTCAGACAGGAAATTTAATTTTTTTTTGTTTTACTTTTTGGTCTCAAGCTTAGTTGATAGATCAAGCATTGCATTAAATTTGAATTACCGCATTTTGTAAGTCACCAAAGGTTGAATAGGTGGCCCAAAAAAACCTTTTATTATCCCTATCCATTATTCATGATACGCTGATAATTTATTCACTTTTGGCCGCAGCGCACGTGTTTTGATTCGAGCCACATGCAGTTAAATAAGATATCCCTCGAGACTTTTGTGGTAAGTCACCACAGGTGAACTGTAAAGTTTGCCAAAAATTACCTTATTAATATCCCGTGATACTTTCAAGTACAGGTGTTTTTGATACACATTTGGGACAGAATCAAGCTTTGTTGATAGATCTACTTTGCAGGTTAAATTAGAATACAAGAATTTTGTAGTCACCACAGGGTAAATTGATAGGTGCCAAATAAATACCTTTTATTATCCCTAAACATTTCATACAGGTGATTTTTTCACTTTTGGTCAGATCAAGCTTTGTTGATAATCTGCTTTGTCAGTTAAATATTGAATACAGCAATTTTGTAATCACACAGGTTTTGGATAGGTTGCCAAAGAAATACCTTTAATATCCCAGATATACATTTCAGACAGGTGTTTGTTTCACTTTTGAGCCTCATCCAATTGCTTTTGTTGATAAATCAACTTTGGCATAGTTTAAATTTGAATTCAGCAATTTTGTAGTCACCACAGGGTTATAAATGCAAGTGGCATCAAAATACCCTTATATAATCCCGAAATACTTTTCACGACAGGAGATATTTTCACTTTAAGGTTCAGACAATGCCCATATGTTGAAATGAACCTAGCTAATGCATGTTAAAATTTGAATACAGCAATTTTGTTAGTATCACCACAGGTCATTGTAGGTGTCCAAAAAAACCTTTTATTATCCCCGTTATACATTTCATACAGGAGTTTTTTTTTTCCCCTTTTGGTCAGGTCAAGCTTTGTTCATAGAGCACTTTGCAGATAAATTTGAATACAGCAATTTAGTATCCACCACAGGTGAATTGATAGGTGTCCAAAAAATACCTTTTTATTATCCCGTATTACCATTTCATATACGTGTTTATTTTTTTTTTTTTTCCCACTTTGGTCGCAGGCCAGCATTGTTGATTATGGTGACCTGGCGTTAAATTTGAAATCCCCCAGCAATTGGTTTTGATTTGAGGGATTTGGAGTATAGCTGTGATTGGCCCGTCTTTTTAATAAGAGACTTTCCAAAACTCTTCCATACTTCCTCAAATTTTTTTATCTTTCTTCTGAACATGGAGCAAATTGCAGGTGGTAAGCGAGCAAAGAGGGCGTAGGACATGTAGGTAGAGGTATGGAAGAAGGTGCTCCTTCCAGTCTGGCGAAAACACGCATGCCCGGATCGTCAGTTGCAGGACCGTCACCCCTGTCTCGCTGGGTCAGGGCCCTGTAAATCTCAGTAAGAACAGCGTCCGCCAATCTTTTTCTTCAGGGGTTAATGCAACCTGCATCCACGTCTTACCTCCTCGTCCTCTTCAGTCACGGCCACAATTCGTCATCACATCATCAGCATCCGCCCCAAACATGAAGCAGCCCAAATGTCAACTCGTGTCCCCCACCACTGTGGAAATCCATTTCTGAAGACCTCTTTGATGACAAAATGCGGTTGGGGTCAGAAGGCATGTTAAAAGATCAAAAAGGGCCAAAGAGGATGATTTTCTCTGCTCTGACGCCCAGTTACTGATGCCATCAGAGGAAAAGGAAGCTGGTCAATCGGCAAAAATCCCGGGCGGTCGGCAACGCTTGCAGTCCCTCTTGCTTGTAGCCCGCAGCTCCTGGATGCAGAATGTCAGGACGACCAAGTCACCTGTGTTGATGATGGTGATGATGACGACATTGCGGATCCAACGTGGTCTTTTCAGCAGAATTTGCTTGGAGCGCTTCATCACTGGACGAGGAGGAAGACGATGGGGTAGTGTCAGTACGGGTCCCGCCTCAAAAGGGAGAAAGAGTCCGCTGATATGATTCCGCCAGCCAGGGTCAGGAAAACCCCGCTCCTCGCTTATCGCCGTCAAAAAGGTCCAGGACCTCTCAAGCCTCTGATTCACCCAGCGATGTCATATGCCGCTTTTTCCGTAAACGCATAAGTAGAGGCAAGAACCTTAGGTGTTTAACCACCACCAACATATCTAGTCACATGCAGCGAATGCTATGGTTGAAATGGAGGCAACACTTGGCCAAAAAAGGCCAGACCGACGCCGGGCCTCCAACCCACTGTAAACCCTCTTTTTTCCACCTCCTCCTCCTCCTCTGCCACCACCAAGCGTTCCTCAGCTGCCCATGTCTCTCAGAGTCATGATCAGGGATCAGCCTCCGCTTCAGCCTCCACCGTCGCCCGAGTACCACCAGCACCACCAGAGACCCATCCTAAACTTTCTCCTTCCGCCAGTTTGACGACCTGCACGCCGTACAGCGGCCAGTCTAGCAGCCAGCCTTCTTTTCTTCCAGGTTTGGGAGCAGAAGAAACACTTTAACCCAAACCTCCCAAAGCCAAAAGTCTGAATGTCGGGATTTCCGGCTTTTGGCCTTGGAAATGTTGCCTTTCCGTCTGGTGGACCACAGATGGGTTCCGCCACGTCATGGCCCTTGCCTGCCCCCAATCCAATGCCGAGCGAGCAATTCTTTGCCGAAAAGCCGTCCCTGCCCTGGCTCTCAGGCTCCGGCGCCACGCTCCTTTTTAAAACCGCAGGGGGGGTGCAGGTTTCTTTCCCCCAAGGTCCTCTGGTGGCATCACGGTGCCCAAGAAACCGCCGTGTTGAAATTAATCTGTCTTGGAACCGTCCCAACGACGAGCAGTCAGTAGCTGCTACGGCCTCCGCACGAGACCAGAGCGACTGTCCTGTGGTGACAAGAACCAATGTGCCCAGGCAAGGTGGTGTGCGATAATGGGCGAAATCTGCTGGCACGCCCTTAATATCTGTTTAGAAATAAAAAATAAAAGGGCTGTGATCAACATCCCTTGCCTGGCACATCATCATGAACCTTGTCTACAGAAATTTCTAAAGAGCTACCCGGTTTGGACTGCCTCTGAAGGTAAGGCACGAAAGTCAAAGTTTTGCCTCCGCCGTTTCGCGGAACCTGCTTCGTCCCGCCTGGCTGCGTTGCAAGCGTCAGCTCAGGTCTACCCTCACCCCCGTCAACCCGTCCCATTGTTGACGTTGCAACACGCTGATATTCCACACCTCCACATGCTCCAGCGGTTTGGCAGCAGCGCAATGCCATTACCAGTTAACGAGTGACACATGGCCTGACAAGAGCAGCGTGCGGACCTCGGGGTGTTTGAGGCCCACGAAGCGTGAGGAGGCAGGTAAAGACCTATGCAACCATCCTTGCCAGTTTCTTCTAAGAAGCCACCAAAATGTGTCAGTGCGGACATCTGAATGCCCTTAGAGTCAGCATAGCATTGTGGAGTGATCCTTAGTTCACATGGAAACGATCTTTTACACTCGTGAAACAACAGGTCCCGCCAGCGACGGAGGAGGAGACGGGACACATTCATGCGGACACGGATGCTTTCGTCTCCGTCGAATCCACAAGGCCCGACAGATTTCCAATTTCAACGGTCTTCCACAACAAGGCGGGAGGGTGTGGTTCGGGGTCCAGGGCTATTGAAGGCGCGCATCCGCTCTTCAAGGGTGCATCATCTCAGCAATTTCCAGGGCTGTTGTTGAAGCGAGCATTGCCGGAAGCAAGCGGAGGAGGGAAGTGGAGGAGGAGGTATTCCATAGACACCGACGTTACCGGACGTCCCTCCGCCTTAGAAAGTTGGGTTTGGCGCGAATTTGAGGCGGAGAGGATGATGAGGAAATCAGTTTGTGCTATTGCCGCCCCTCGACCCAGAGGCATTGGAAATCAAGTCGCATCTCTCAACATGAGTGCTTGGTTGCTCCATTTCTCCTCGCAACATGATCCTTGCCATTAATGCCATCAAAATAACAACACACACAGGGTGGCCCACCCTCCCTGATACCCAGTACAAAACAAAAAACTCAGCACTCCTTCACCCACCCAAATAGAGAGTAAAATGCAGGAAATGGATGACTTGCAGATTTACCAACAGGAGACATCCTGTTGCTGACCTGCTTCACGTTCCTCACATGTCATGGTGAACGACGTCAGCGACGTGGACATCGAGTAAGTGCCAAGAAGCCCGTAGCGGCAGCAGCAGGCAGGCAAGGTGCGATGAAGCCAATGGGTTGACCTCTAGGCAAACTTTATATACCAACCTCTACCAACGCATGCCAGAGGCCACACATCCACACAACAGCAGAGCCAGCTAAGATCATGGTGCACACTATCTGCTGTCTCCAACACTGATGTTTTTTTGTGATGTGTTCCGGACCCAATGACTCTGGTGTCACTTCCAAACATGGACGAATAGTCCGACACACTCAGCTCGCTCCGCCAATAGAGCTGTTGTCCTGCCCAGACAGCCATCGTCTAACTGAATCGGATACCTTCAGCACAGCTGGAGGAGTCATTTACAGACAAACGCATCCGCTTTTCCACAGATATTGTGTCGTTTGACTTTCATCAAGATGAATGGGCTTTGGGATCTCTGATGATTTGTGGCCCCAATTGCCGGGGTTCACCGAAAAAATGGTCCCCCTTTGAAAATTTTTTTTTAAAAATGATCATTTCTTACTGCATTTTTTTTTCCCTTTTTTCCCAACATTAAATTGGCGGGTTTTTGGCTGTGGGGAACTGAAAAAAGAAAAAAGGGGTTTCTGACAACACCGTTTTCCCCTTTTCCCAACCATTTACTTTAGAAGTTTTGGGCATTGTCGGGGGTTTTTTGGGATTTAAAAGGGTTGCTGGGTGAGATACACAAATAATTTTGGGTCCCTTTGGAAAAGAAATTGGCTTCAAAAGTGGCATTCCCCCATCAAAATTTTTTTAAATTATTTCCGGAAAAGTCCATATTTATAAATTTTTTTGGGGGTCTTTAAAGGGCTGTGAAATAACAGCAAAAAAACCCAAATGGTCCTTTTGGAAAAAAAATGGGGCCTTTTGAGGGGCCCTTTCTCCCTTTCACAATTTTAAAAAACAGGGGTTTGAGAAGTCAGTTTTAAATTTTTTTTGGGTCATGCTGTTTGAAATTTCAGCAATACTCCCGGTCCAAATTCAAAAAAAATTTTTTCCCTAAAAAAGACATTTTTTTTTAAAACAATTTTTCCAAAGTGGTAAAGGGTCATTTTTTTAAAATATTTGGGGCATTTTTGCTGTGCCATGCAGCTATACTACAGGTCCTATTTTTAAAAAAATTTTGTTTCTAAAAAGACATTTGTTCTTCAAAATTTGTCCAAAGGGGCCCTCAAAGGTCATGCTTTTGAATTTTGGGGGCATTTTGCTGTACATGCGCTATACACAAGGGCCTATTAAATAAAAAAATGTTGTTTTTTAACAGACTTTTGTTTTTTCAAAAATTGTCAAAAGTGGCATGGGGTAAATTTTTTTAAATTTTGGGGGGGGCATTTTGCGGGTTAAACATGCACCCAAAAACCCCTACGGGTCCTATTATAAAAAAATGTTTTTCAAACAGACTTTGGGTTTTCTTCACAATTTGTCAAGAGTGGCTCAAGGGTATGTGCTGTCAAAAAAAGGAAAAAGTGGACATGTTTTAAAGGGCACATATTTGCAAAATGACTTGTTTTTTCAAAATCTTTAAAATAGCTAAACAATCCCGTATTGAGACAACCCATTTTTAAAAAACCAAATTAAAAAAAGGGGAAAACAAAGACATGGGGGGATTCCATCCTATTTTAAAAAAGTGTTTTATTGAATTTAAAATAAATAAAAAACCCTTCATGTACAAAATACGGGTTTAAAAAAAATTTCCCCTTTAAATTTTAAAAAGGAGGTACAGGAAAACTTGACCCGGATTAGGTTATTCAGGGAGGGCATGGAGTATGGGGCCGGCAAAAGAGAACAAAGTACAGAGACAATTTTCCCCCAGCCGTTTAATTTAAAAAGGGAAAAAAAAAGCCAAGAAAAAAGGGGACCCCGGGGGAACAGGAACGTTAACCACCAGTAAATTTCCAAGTGAAGCCATATTGGTCCGCACTCATATGGGGAGGGGAAGCGCCCACCCAGGGCTTTTACGTGTACTGAGGGAAGGGTTGGGGGTCTTACCCCCCCCACCCCGCCTTTCCGCAAACCCGCTTCAGCCCGGACCTGTTTTTTTGTGCTTTCGTCATGAGGGGGGTTTTTTAAAATTTTTAAAAGATTTACGTACGCCAGCCTGGGTCCCTCAGCGCAAACCCCCTTAAACCCGGGGCCCCGGGGTGCGAACCTGCGGGTTTAATTTTAAAAGACAACCCTAGCCTGGTCTCTCACCGCCCCCCCCTGTAAGTCCCGGGAAGCTGGACCCCCGGGTTTAAAAAGAGGCTGACGACCCGCAAATGGCTCTCAAACCCTTAAAGGGGGAATCAGGAAAGCTTTAAATTTTTCTAAAAAAACAATTTTTAAAAAGGGATTTCTGGAAGGGTTAAAGTGTTCAAAAAGGGGCTAGGGCTGAACCCAAATTTCACCCAATTTTAGGCTTAAAATTTTTCCGGGGCTGGAGCACTTTTGGGGTCGCATCATTTTGAAACTCCAGGGGAAAATCCCGGGCCCAAATTTAACCCGAAGGAAAAATTTGGGGGAAAAAAAGAAACCATTGAATTTATTGACTGAATCACTCTCAAAACCAGGGGGGCAAATGTCTTCTCAACTAAGAAGAGTTTTGGGGATGATTAGGACAATTGTATTACTTATTGGGTGTGCGGACGAATTAACACATATACACGTGTAAAAAATCCCTTTTAAAAAAACTGCAGGGAGGGGTGTATGTTGTATGTTATCACATTTGGAAAAAAAAAGCAAAATGGTAATAATTAAAACTATAAATAAAACTTCCCTAAATAAATTCTGTAAACAAATGTCACTACCAAAAAATATACTAAATGAGAGTCACTGTACAAAATAGCATAAGTGCCACTTTGTGATCTGTGGGTCAAACAGGTTAGGGGTCATGCTGTTGCCCAGGACAGGGATAGTTCCCTTGTCCAGTGAAACTAAAATGGTGGGTGAAAACTCATTTTTCCGGCACTTTTTAAATGTGGGGGTCATGCAGGTTTGGGGCTCATGCTGTGGCCCAATACAGGTATAGTCAATGTCCAGTGAAACTAAAATGGTAGTTGAAAGACTCCTTTTCCCAACACTTTTTAATCTGTGGGTCAGACAGGTTTAATGGTCATACTGCGGTACAGGACAGATATAGTTAATGTCCAGTTCAACTAAAATGGTGGTTCAAAGACTCCTTTTCCCGACACTTTTTAATTTGGGGGTCAGACAGGTTTAAGGGTTCATACTGCGGTCCAGGACAGGTATAGTCAAATGTCCAGTTAAACTAAAATGGTGGTTCAAAGACTCCTTTTTCTTGCACTTTTTAATCTGTGGGTCAGACAGGTTTAATGGTCATACTGTGGTAAAGAACAGGTATAGTCAATGTCCAGTTCAACTAAAATGGTGGTTGAAAGACTCCTTTTCCCAGTACTTTTTTAAATCGGGGGCCCATGCGGGTTTTGGGGGCTCAGCTGCGTTCCAGGACAGGGATATTCAATGTCCAGTTCAAGTGAAATGATTGGTTCAAATCATACTGCCTTCTGGCACTTTTTAATTTGGGGTCATGAAGGTTTAAGGGCCCGGCTGTGGTGCAAGACAGGGATAGGGGAATGGTCCTGTGATTTTTTTCTGGGGCTTTTATAACCTAATTGTCTTGCCTAAGATGTAGCACAATATACAGTTTCTGTTGTGGATGTTAATTCCAGCTTCTCCATCCCTGTTTGGGTGTAAGAATGAAGGTTTTTGTTGCTCTCCCATAGAATTTAATGGTCATCGGCGATAATCTATTATCGACTATCGGATATCTTATTGATAATTGCCGATATCGACTATCGACCCGATGACGATAGTCAACGTAATCGCTCATCACTATGTGCTAATTTCTTCTGCCTGCTTTTCACTGTGAAAACAATAACATGACTCGAGTTGGATCCCTCTGGGATTGTCTCCAAGAATGTAAATAGTGAGGCTGAGTTCCTACAAATCTTATCATAGATTAATCTTGAGCCTATGTTGGGGAACGATATGTGTTCCTTTCTGTGTTGACCTATTTTTGCATTACTTTCACGGTAAGTGCTCTCTGTGTTGGGAATCGAATGTTAAAGTGTTTCTGTTTGGCAAAACCTGACATGTCCTAGATTATGGATGCTTGTTTGATGTAACCGTGTAAGACCTTTTTGGTTTCGAACCACAGGTCTGGTGGAATATTTGATCCCTTTATGGTTCTGTGTCATGTGGTGGCTTCTGGACCAAATTGCCTAATCCATTTTGAAGCCTTAGCCTACCATTGGCCTGATCTAATGAGGATTAAAGGGAATCTTTTTATATGTCTGTCTATCCCTCAATTGCCGATGTACCTCTTTCTCATATCTGTCAACAGGCCAGATCACTGTTTCCCCCCTTGACAGCTGGTTTAAATACCACAAAAATAGCGATCTGGCCTGTTGACAGATATGAAAAAGAGGCACATCGCCAGTTGAGGGACAGACATATAAAAAGATTCCTTTTAATCCAGTTGAAAACTTTTCTAGGGAACTTATGGATATAGTGGATAGGGCATTCCAACAGGAAATTATCTCCCAAAACGTATGTGACAATTTTTTGGTTAAATTTCCTAAGGTTCCAGCTTTGTACCTTCTCCCAAAGATCCACAAAGATCTTGTCGATCCGCCAGGGCATCCGATTGTGTATTGGGGGGTTATGTGACCCCGTGTGTAAATGTATTGATTATTATTTGAAACCATTAGTTGAGCTATTAGCTTCATATGTCAAGGACACCATGGATGTCCTGAGGCAGATTGACTGGATCAATGTTGAGTCTGGGGTATATTTAGTGAGAGCTCATGTAGAATCTCTGTACACCAGTGTCCACAACAGGATGGATTAACGGCTGTGGATATTTTTCTTAGAGCCAGTGGTCTGGATACAGAGCTCAGCCAATTGATTCTTGACCTTCTTGGATTCATACTTACACACAATGTTTTTGTATGTAGGGACAACTTTTATGTTCAATGTCAGGAAACCGCCATTGGAGCTGCATGCGCTGCGGCCTATGCAAATGTATTTTTGGGATACTGGGGAGACAAGTATTCCATGAGTATATCATGTGTGCTGTGGATCACATCCAATGTTGGCTAAGGTACATCGCCGATGTGCTATTTTTATGGCACGGTTTGATGTCCCAACTAACCGTGTTTATGGACAGATTGAATGTCTCTATTGAAATCGATGAAGGGAGCGTTATACAAACTGACGTGTATCGTAAAGCTACATGCCCCTTCCACAATTAGAGCTATCCCCATGAGATCATTTTTACGCATGCATCGGATCTGTTCATCAGACTCGAAATTTGAAGTCCAGGCATTTTAAGGGATATAAGGGAGAGATTCCTGGAAGGTATAGTAGAAAAATCATGAAGAAGGCATACCATACACCAGCTAAAATACTCCCAGAAATCAATTATTACAACAAAATAAGAGAAAAAGTTATACAAACTGTAATGGCCGGGATAGTGGATCCTCTGGACCGCCGCAAGTGATGGTGTAAGCCACGCCAGGAAGCGTAATCTAAGTAGGTCCTGGTTTTCACCAGAGCCCGCCGCAAAGCGGGATGGACTTGCTGCGGCGGGAGTCTACCAGGTCGCTACCCCTGACGTGACTTGCTTGCGGTGGCGACCAAGGGTGAGCGTGATACAGAATCGAGAGACATACATCAGACTCGAAATTTGAAGTACAAGCATTGGATTTAAGGGAGAGATTCCTGGAAGGTATAGTAGAAAAATCATGAAGAGGGCATACCATACACCAGCTAAAATACTCCCAGAAATCAATTATTACAACAAAATAAGAGAAAAAGTGATACAAACTGTAATGGCCGGGATAGTGGATCCTCTGGACCGCTGCAAGCGATGGTGTAAGCCACGCCAGGAAGCGGAATCTAAGTAGGTCCTGGTTTTCACCAGAGCCCGCCGCAAAGCGGGATGGACTTGCTGCAGCGAGAGTCTACCAGGTCGCTAGCCCTGACGTGACTTGCTTGCGGTGGCGGCCAAGGGTGAGCATGGTACAGAATCGTGAGACATACATCAGACTCGAAATTTGAAGTCCAGGCAGTAGATTTAAGGGAGAGATTCCTGGAAGGTATAGTAGAAAAATCAAGAAGATGGCATACCATACAACAGCTAAATTACTCCCATAAATCAATTATTACAACAAAATAAGAGAAAAAGTGATACAAACTGTAATGGCCGGGATAGTGGATCCTCTGGACCGCCGCAAGCGATGGTGTAAGCCACGCCAGGAAGTGGAATCTAAGTAGGTCCTGGTTTTCACCAGAGCCCGCCGCAAAGTGGGATGGACTTGCTGCGGCGGGAGTCTACCAGGTCGCTAGCCCTGACGTGACTTGCTTGCGGTGGCGGCCAAGGGTGAGTGTGGTACAGAATCGTGAAATGTAGGCGTAGTCAGGGACAGGCGGCAACGTCAGGGCAGGCGGCAAAGGTTCAGAGTCGATAAACGTAGGCAGGGGTCAGAAAAACAGCAAGGCAGTAAACACACAGGAACACTTTCTCTAGGGCACGGAGGCAACAAGGATCCAGCAGGGAAGTGACGAGGACATACACTATATAGGGTCAGCGCCCGGCAATTATCCAATTACCCTTTAAATTCACATTCCGGCCGGCAGGGGGACTGCGCCGGACAGGAGCGTGGTCAGGTGAGCGGTTGGGACGGGTATGCCCGCAGCCCATAGCAGGATCAGCGGCGCCACCCGTCCCCGCCGGGCGCCTGGAGAGGTAAACACGGGTGCGCCCGCGACCCGCGGACCGGGACGCGGCACCACCCGTTACACAAACATTTGCTTCATTATGACCTATAATCACCAATGGTTCAAATTAAGTGATATTTTGTAAAACACTGGGATGTATTAAAAACAGACCCAATTCTCGCTAAGGAGATTTCAGAATATCCTCTGATGACAGCAAGAAGGTCATCAAATCTGAGGGACTGTCTGGTAAAGAGTCACCATTCAGAACTGTAATCCATTTAGTACCCGGTGTCCAAAACAGGGATTCTTTCCCTGTTGTAAATGAGTGGCTTATTATACTATGGTGAGGACAAATGTGTTTAAGGCATCAGATGGTATCCGGGAATGCTGGATCCTCCACTATATTACATACAGCACAAGGAATGTGATATACCCGTCGTGCTGTATATGTCCTAAAATCTATATCGGGATAACTACACGTGAATTAAAAACCCATGTACGGGAACATGTATGTGATATACTGGTGGCTAAAGAACTGGAGGATATATCCCAATTAACAACAATTCCCAGATACTTCCTGAAATACCATGATTGTGACCCTAAAATACTGAAGGTGTGGGGAATTGACCTTGTTCACCTAGGTATTAGGGGTGGAAACACAATGTAATCCCTGGAACAGAAGCAAACTAGGTGTATTATATCCCTGGACACGATGGCCCCTAAGGGACTAAATGAAGTTACATTTTGCCTCATTTCTCTAATACCTTAGTCTCTTCTGTCTAGCTCATCTTATATGTAACCCTATCATTAATGTATGAGTATCATATTGACCATCATAGAATGACTTATGATCTTTGTTGGTTTCCTGTGCTGGTTCTCAGTTTTAATCCTGTTTTTAATTTTTACTCTCTTCTCCAGTTTCCAATTAATGGGTTTAACATCTATTGCTTGTGAAAACCTATGCATATTTTCTCCATTATGAGTGTGATTCTTGAATCACAGATGAATGGAATGTGGTTGACAGGAGGAAAACCATCTTTTGATATAATGTAACACTGCTTATAGAAATGCAATAACGGTTGCTATATATACACCCCCTGTATTGTGTTAAAAATAAAAATTTTTTTTAAAAAATCAACGATTTATTGTATTAATTGGTTGTTCTAATTTGTTGTAAATTTTTTTTTTAAAAATTTTTTTAATAGTTATTATTTCAATACGATGTAGTAGTAGTAGTGGCCATTTGTCTGTAATTACACTGTTAGGCAATGTTCACACGGCTTATTGCCGACGTAATTGCGGGGACGGATTTCGCCCCGCAATTACGCCGGCAGCCGTGCAGCGGGAGTGGGGCCCTACAGACATTCATTATTCACGGCGCCTACACGCCGTAAATAATGCGCATGTCACGGAATCCATAGTTCTCTATGAGAACTATGAGTAATGAGTAAGGCTATGAGTACTGCCTGGGACTGATTTCAGCCGTATTGGAGCGCAAATACGGCGCACAGTACGGCTGAAATCAGTCCCAGAATAAGGCCTTATTGAACGAGGCCTTATTGTAGGCATGAGTGTTCCTAGGTGGAATAGTTCATTAGGGGTTCATGTAATGTAGTGAATGGGACCATATGAAAGACGTGACTGTCAGGCTATGTTCACACGGCTTAACTGCGGGACGCCCTGCAATTACGCCGTGTGGCTGGGGGCGGGGCGGGAGCGGGGGTGTGATCGGGGGGCCCGGCACTTCGCCGGCCCATAGACTTTCATTACCAGTGGCGTGTATACGCCGCTGGTAATTCACATGTCACTTATCTCCCCGCTTGGCGGATTCGTGTGGCAACATCAGTGACAGAGTATGGAGGTGACTGCGGCAGCCACAGCAGGATGAGGTCAGAGAGTGGCACAATGACATTCTGGAGGTGGCAAAAACAGGAGTAGGCCACAGAGTGGCACAATGACACAGTGGGGAGTTGACGGCATCAACAGCAGCAGCAGCATGAGGTCAGACAGTGGCACAATGACACAGTGTGGAGGTGGCAAAAACAGGAGTAGGCCACAGAGTGGCACAATGACAGGGAGTGGAGGGCACGGCAGCAGCCACAGCAGCAGCATGAGGTCAGACAGTGGCACAATGACATTCTGGAGGTGGCAAAAACTGGAGTAGGCCACAGAGTGGCACAATGACAGAGAGTGGAGGTGACGGCGGCAGCAGTATGATGTCAGACAGTGGCACAATGACATTCTGGAGGTGGCAAAAACTGGAGTAGGCCACAGAGTGGCACAATGACAGGGAGTGGAGGTGACGGCGGCAGGAGCAACAGCAACAGCATGAGGTCAGAGAGTGGCACAAAGACACAGTGTGTAGGTGACCGCAGCAGCAACAACAGCAGCAGCAGCATGAGGTCAGAGAGTGCCACTATGACACAGTGTGGAGGTCACGACAGCAGCAGCATGAGGTCAGGCAGTGGCACAATGACATTCTTGAGGTGGCAAAAACTGGAGTAGGCCACACAGTGGCACAATGACAGAGAGTGGAGGTGACGGCGGCAGGAGCAACAGCATGAGGTCAGAGAGTGGCACTGTTAAGGATGAAATTAAGACTTTGAGAGCTAAAGAGTTAATAAAGAATAATTCTCAAGTATGATTCTCTTATAATAAAGTCAGTTTGACCTGTTCTCTAAGTAATCTGCTTTAATCGCAGTTTCGAGTGAACTTTGATTATAACAAACCAATCAGCAAGCTAATAAATGTTACCTTCAATAAAAACCAATCAATAAGCTAATAAATGTTACCTTCAAAAAAAGGATAAAAACTGTTGATCACTATTAAACCCCAAATAAGGCACATGTTTCTTGTAAAATTTTGTACCTAAATTTGATAATGTTTTTGTTAAAACCTTAAGTCATGATTATTCAAATAAGAGGAACGCCCTCTGTTCAGGTGTATAAATATATGATGATTCTATGAATAAATTAAGCATTGCACTCAGAGATCTTGATCTTCTGTGTTCACTGTGTTATCGATCCGGATCGCTCCATCCAATCTGGCTACCATCCAATATACTTGAGGGTCCCCCTTGAGAGACCACCTTAACAGAAAATGGCGCCCAACGTGGCTCTGGAAGAAACTCAGTAAGACGGCCAATATCTCAAGCCCGGCACTTCTGCAGACGGTGGATCAGGGACACACAGACTAAGGCACTGGTGCAAAAAGGTAAGATATCAATTTAAGATTCTTACACTTAACAAACTTCCTGTGTCTCCCTAATCTACTACACTGTATGCCGGGCTTCTGGGGTATGTTATAGTACAAGTCTTGCTGTACATCACTAGAATATCCTAGTGATACTTTAAAGTGGTATATTGGATTGGAGTAAAATATGTGTTTTCATTTTTTTGTTTGGAAAACAAAATATGTAAACTCTTTGCTGCTAATAAAGGGGTTTTAGAGAAAGTTTGGGTTCCTATTTGCCTGTTTGGTATTTTTTTTTTATTTTACTCTCTGGCTGATATATAAGATTTATGGGTATGCTAAGTTGAGTTTTATGTAAGTACCATTTTTTCTCACCCAAAGACCAAAAAGGGGGATTTAGAGACGTGACTCTGGATAGTCACATGGCCAAGTCCTAAATCATATATTTGGGTCTACACACCTAAGACTGATGGTTGTGCACGGTAGAATATATATATATATATTTCAGTTGTCAGGTACCGCAAGCTGTAGCCCTGGAAACGTAGCGTTTCGAAAACGCTATAAGAGAAAAATTTGGAGATTGGGTGAGGAAGAAGAAGGGGTACATAGGAAAGCATTAAGAATCAGTCAGAGAAAAAGAGAGAGAGGAGAAAACAGGGAAAAAGGTTAGTAAAAAAAAAAAAAATTGGTTTTGTTTAAATGTTTGTCTGTCTCTCCTTAAATGTTGCAAGCCTGAAGAGACTGTTTACAGACTATAAAGATCGTTATCACCGGAGCGTGAGCGACCTTTATACCTCCCGCTGCTATTCACTGCCACGCCTGTCTCTCTGAGACATGGGCCATAAAATATCTGTTACATGTATACACATGAGAGTCCTTGAGTGACATCTGCTGAATGTTTGTATGCTTGTGGAATAAGGATTAAATAAATAAAATCCTGCTTGAATAAGGGACTCCAGTAGGTGCGATACTGAAGTAGAAACACATAGTTGCAGGGCTACACTTCCCCAGTCACCCTCCTTTGACTATTTCATCCCAAGACCCGTATATTATCTACCTCATTCTTTGTTTTTGTTTTGTTTTTGTCTTGTCTGTGTCTGTCTACAAGTAGTTTTAGGGTAAAAAGGCAGGACATTACCATCATCAAAGATGGGTGGTAATGAGGCTAGTCGGTTAAGCAAGGAAAGCTGGGATGCACGTGATATTGTTAGGGAGAGAAGGGGTATTGCTGCTGTGAAAGGTTCAGGGAAGTTGTTGAAAAGTCTGGGGATGTGTGAAGAGCCGTTAGACGTATCACTGTGGGAATCTGCCCTAGTGACAAGTGGTGGCTGGCTCAGAGATCATAAGTTATTTGATCAAGCCAGAATGTGGACAAGCGTAGCAAAAGAAATGGAGCGGGAAGGTGTGTGGTGCAAGGAGGATACTGAAGAAGGGATCAGGTATAGGAAGAGAGAAGACAGCCCAGAGGTGGGGAAACCATAGGAAAAATCAGAAAGAACACCCGCACCACATAAACTCTGTATGGTGGCTTCAGTAGGGAAATTATGGACAATGTGTTGGGGGCCAACAGAATCCCGACTTTCGTGAGATATGCCTTGCTTGTGGGAGACCAAGGCCATGGCAGGAGAAGGGGACAGGATTATATCCTGTCATATACACACAGAGAAGAATATATGATCCAAACTCTACTATATATCCTCCTGTTCTAAAACGAGAGGACACCTTAGGTACACAGGAGGAGACACCTGAACATCTCCAAACAATAAATGCAACAGGAAACGTTGATGAAGGAGCCACTTATGGGGCCACATCAACCTCTAGGCCATCTACTTCTGGGCAGCGGGTACCAATGGTAAATACAGTAACACAGTATAAACCTTGGAGCCCACAAGATCAGATAGCATTGCCCCAAAGATGCCCCAGATCCTTTCGACTTGCCAATGGCTTTTTACCGGTGGATGCCCAGGTCTGTACAATACTTACAACTCTACCTGGTCAGATCTGGTGTCTATTTTAAAAGAGAAAATTGGTGAAGACAGAGTGCAGGCAGTCATGGATATTATAGAAAAAGTGGCAGGACCATACTATAATTTATATGATGACAACTATACCCACAGAATACAATCGGGGCAAGACTTTTTAAGAGGTCTAGAGAAAGTGGGCCGATAGAAGGTAGAGGAATCAACAATTTCCCTCTTAGATGTAGTACAGGGTCCAAAAGACACAGTGGACCAATTCTGGGGAAATTTAAAATTAAGATACATGGATTTAGGATATGAAAAAACAGGGGAGGTGGGGAGGAAGCTTTTCCATGGAGCTTTCATGGCAGGTCTTAAACCACAGCTCCGTCAGAGGGTTCAAGCAGCAAAACCTGACTGGAGGACATGCATCATTGAAGAATTAGTGCGTGTAGCAAAAGGGGTGGAGCTAGACCAAAAGGCCAAAACCCATCCCCATACAGTAATGTCTCCGATGACACTTGGAGCCCAAAAGCCAGTCGTGCAGGAGCCAGAAGATGTTGGAATTGTGACAAAATCGGGCATCAGAAAAGACAATGTAGACTGCCCCCCAGACAGGACAAGCCCCCCAGACAGGACAGGCCTCCCAGACAGGACAAGCAGGAAAGAAGAGAGGTCCCATCGGCTCCCAACATAAACAACGCACAATAGGAAATAGGCAACCCCGTCGACCTCTACCCCCTTCAGGCATCACAACATGTAGGGCCACAAGGGATAATCCCAGTTGAAACCCCCCTGATGGCAGAGGGAAGCTCCTTTTCTTGGGTATGATACGGGGGGGCCAAAACTGTCCATTCGCCAGGAAAATGTTTCACTTGTCTGACATATCAGATGATACACTTCAGACTCAAGGGTTTGAGGGTTAGTCCAGGAATGGCCCACAAACTAAGCCATTGCCCTAAAGTTAGCTGACCATACAGGGCATGACAAGACTAATATTTTAGTGACAAACCCACCTGTTAATTTTGGGGTTGGGGTCGGATGTACTACAGGCCCTGCAGGCACACATAAATCTACCAACAAATGGTACTGTTGTATTAAAGACTGGAATCCCTAAAAACATTTTTGCAACAGTACAAAGGCATCCCTTTGCATGTATCTGACTCAGCCTCCCCAACTGATGATCCTATCTTGGATCAGGTTCCGGAAATTTTCACTGTGGGCAAAATCAAAACTGCATAGGACGTATGCCAGTTCCTCCAGTGTTGATACATTTGAAGCCAGGGGCAAAGCCCCCTCAAATCAAGCAGTACCCTTTGAGTGCAGCGCAAGAGGAGGCGATAGGCAAAAACACAACAGCATTGATAGCTTCTGGGGCGATTGAACCTACTAAGTCAGTGGCAAACACTCCCTGTACCCAGTTAAGAAGAAAGGAAAGAAAGGAGAGCCTGTGACTTACAGTTTGGTTCAGGACCTCAGGGCAGTTAATGCGGTAACTGAATTGCTAACTGCAGTGGTCCCCAACCCCCACACAATTTTATCACAAATACCCATCACTGCCACATGGTTCACAGCCCATAGATCGGCTAATGAATATTTTTCTGTCCCCCTAGCAACCGAATGCCAGTATCTATTTGCTTTTACATTCGTGGGTCACAATATCAATGGAAAGTTTTGCCCCAAGGGGGGGCAGAATTCGCCCACCCTGTACACAGGTGCATTACAAATAGTCTTACGGATTGGTCTTTCAGCATGCTGAAGTTTGTATTGTTGACCTACAAGATGACCCTTCTCCTTTGCCCCATCGAAGGAGGTAAGGGCCGTAAGCCCAAACCATTAACACTCCTAAAACACACTTGGCAAAAAAGGGGGGTGAAAGGGCCCTCGAGAGAAAAATTAAAATTTTTGTCAGGAAAAGGTTGTGTTTCTAAGACATTGCATATCAGCAGGAGCCCGGCATTTGACCACGGACAGGAAAAAGGCAATTGAGAGGTTGAGCCCACCAACAGGTATCCAGCAGCTTCGGACTTTCCTAGGGCTAGTATCATACTACAGGCCCTGGGTCAGATCCGCATCATTATTGATGCAGCCCCTCTATGCATGTTTGACCTCTGACCCTTTCCAGTTGACCCCAGAAGCACTAGAGTGTTTCTACTCACTAAAAATTGCAATAACATCAGCCCCAGCCTTAGGTACCCCCGACTCTAGTACGATGTTTCTACTGAACGGTATGGAGATGGGCATGCAACAGGGGTTCTAGCCCAAAATCATGGTCAACAAAACAGGCCAGTGGCCTACTACTCTGCGAAAACGGATCCTGTCGCTAGAGGATCCCCATCATGTGTCCGTGCAGTAGCAGCAGTGGCCCTTCTGCTGGACAAGGCCTCAGAAATAGTGTTGGATTAACCTGTCACTATTTACACCCCACATGGGCCTGCATAATATCCTTAACCAGGGCCAAGTCAAGCACATCTCTGTGGCTAGACAACTCAGACTCCAATGTGCCCTGCTCATGCCCCCAAATGTGACCCTCAAAAGATGCGTGGCATTGAATCCAGCTACTCCCATGAATTCCCATTGACGTAGTGGATGACAAAGGGGGGGGGGAAGTGCAGGAGACACCACTATTTCTTCAGGGCTTATCAGATGAAGAGGTTCAGGAAATACAAAATGAACATGATTGCATAGCCCTTATGGCAAAGGAGACATCAGGATTTTCCCATGTTTTTGATGTACCTCTCACTAAATCCAGAAAGTTGCGTTTTTTTGTAAAATTTGGGTCTAGAAGCATCGGTGAAGACGGATGGTTTTACACTGGGTATGCGTGGGTCACACAACATGAGGTATAAAAACTGAGCCGCTTGCCGCCCACGTGTCGGCCCAAGAAGAGGAAATCACCGCACTCGTTGAAGCGCTTAGAGAGTCCAAAGACAAACGCAGCAACATATCACTGATTCCAGGTATGCTTTTGGAATTGCCCATGCTTACGGCCCCATATGGAAAGCAAGGGATTTCCTTACATCAGCAGGTACTCCCATTAAACATGGGCACCTCATCAGCCAACTAATGGAGGCCTTACTGCTTCCAACAGAGGTTGCCATAGTTAAAGTAAAAGCACACACAAAAGCTCCCACACAAATAGGCACGAGGCAAATGAGAGGGCAGACAGGATGGGCCAAACAGCAGCTAGGGGAAAACCCAAAGGGGTTAGAAAAGCAAGCTGCCCCAAGATCTGGGACAAGACAAGCAGGCCCCAGCAACACCCCCATTGATCAGATGACCACTGAGTGCAACGGCCTAGCTCTAGGTGTCCTGAAAGCGCTGACCCGGCAAATATTTGGGGAAGAGCAAAAGGTCTGGTCCAAGGCTGGAGGGTCAGGAACATGAAGGTCTGTGGAAGGTGGGATTGCGGGTATGCTTGCCCAGGTCCTTATACCCTGCAATGGTTCAAGCTGCTCATGGTCCAACACACCTGTCTAAAAATGTCATGTGTGCTCTAGTCGAGAAACAATGGTTTGCTCCAGGATTCACAACAGTTGCCACCAGATATGCACAGTCATGTTTCACATGCATACAACATAACCCGGTAGAGTAAAACAAGGTACCCCAAAAACATACACCCAAAGCTCTCTTTCTTTCCCCAACGTTTGCAATTGGATTTCATACAGCTACCGAAGGTAGGCACGTATGAGTATGTCCTTGTTTGTGTAGATCTCTTCTCAGGGTGGCCAGAAGCCTTCCCGATGCCAAAAGTCAATGCAAAAGCTACTGCAAAGAAACTAATGACAGAAATCTTCTGTAGGTTCGGGTTATGTGAGACTTTGGAGAGTGACAGAGGTACCCATTTCACTGGAGAGGTAATGCAACACGCCATGCAAATGTTGGGGGTGAGTCAAGCCTTCCACACCCCGTATCACCCCCAATCCAGTGGAAGAGTAGAACGATTAAATGGGACCCTGAAGCTAAAAATTCAAAAGGCTAGTGAGGAGTTAGGAAAACCTTGGACAGAGTGCTTGCCGTTAGCACTCTTTTCAATCAGGTATACACCAAATGTGAAAACAAAGTTGTCTCCCTTTGAAATTCTATTTGGGTCAGCTCCAAGGTTAGGACTTTACTTCCCACAAACACTACAACTTCAATGTGAAAGTCTCACTAGATATGTCCAAAATCTGCAAAAGAGGCTCTCTACTGTATATAAACAAGTCTAATGTTTCTATTCCAGATCCAGACAGCCAAGAAGGGCTCATTCCCTTTGACCCAGGGGAATTGGGTGGTTGTGAAAAGACATACCAGAAAACCACTAGAAACAAGATTTGATGGTCCTTTCCAGGTTCCTCCTCACTACAGACACTTCAGTAAAACTTGAAGGGAAGCCAAACTGGATTCATGCGAGTCATTGTAAACTTCTGGAACGAAAGAATGATTCAGCTCATGATGATGGTGATATTCCCCCTTCAGCTTCAAACTGATGGGCTGGAACTGCTAACTGAAAAACGATGATGTGGTAACTATGTGGTTTAACACCTCCAGGTCATCAGCAACCTTTCTATTTGATTTTTGTAAGGTGGTACCAATGTGAATGGGATAAAAACAGTGGGAATGACAATGAAAAAAAATGATTACAAGGGTCCCGGGGCTGTAACATACATCTGTGTCACCAGACCAGGGAATGAAAACTGTAACTCTTGGTCAGATGCGGGTTGGAATACAGGGGATCCATGGGGATACACTCCACAGGAAGCTACAACCAGGGTTAGTCAGACAGGTGCACCCCTCTCAGAAAGAATGATTAAAAGATCACCCCCAAATGGAATCGTGATCCAGAAAGCACTGAGGTAAGACAAACCTGTAATCCCAATGTAATAAACATAAACGACCCCTCACCAGGAGATGAAGGGGCCCATATTAGTTTTGGACTTATGGTTCCCAACCAAAGGGTCAAACAAGGAACCTTTTGGTTAAAAGCGTTACAAGAACCAGATAGCAGTGACATGGAAACCAAACCCACTAACACACCACTCACCCATTTAGACTTCACTACATTAGAAGAAGTGACCTATGAAGATAAAATAGCACTAGAAACAGGATACACAGAAAGAAAAAGAGTGGCTAAATTGGAGGAGGTACACGCACTTCAAAATAAAAGAACAAATTGTATCAAAATGTGCAAGAGCTAGGCCACACTTAGGAACAATACCATTTAAAATTGAGGATGGAACCCTAAAAGGCTTTTCCCGTATCCTGTCCCTAAAACAATGCCTCATATGACCCTACAGATGACAACGTATGTAACATCCTAGCACAAAAGTATCCAGCAGTAAAAGTGGATCAGATACCCCCTAGGGTATCCAGGAAACTACACCTGTTTCCAAAGAACAGGAAATGGAAAAGTAGTGGGAAATTTAACCCCAGAATTTTGTGAAGTTACACTCTCTGTAGACTGGAATAAAGATGAGTATGAGGCTAATGGTTTGTTTAACCAGAGTGTGCAAGAACTGATTTATGGTGGATGTTTGGAGATATGAAATTAAGACCTTTGACTAAATTTAAAAGAGTGGGTGGGGAGTTGTACTCTGGTGCAAATACTAATGCCATTTCAGATAATCTCTTCAGATAAAATACATCTAGAATTAACAATTTTAAGTGTTGAAAGGTTCTCTTTGAGAAAAAAAAGAGAGACTGTACCACAGGGGTCCTTTGACACAAGAATTTATATTGACAACATAGGAGTCCCCAGAGGAGTGCCCGATAAGCTCAAGGCCAGGAATCAGATAGCGGCTGGTTTTGAATCAGTTCTCTTTAGTGGGCTACAGTGAATAAGAATGTAGATTGGATAAATTATATCTACTATAATCAACAGAGATTTATTAATTTTACAAGAGATGCAATAAGAGGTTTAGCTGATCAGATAGGGCCCACCCCTTTGATGATATGGCAAAAATAGGAAGGCACTGATATGCTTTTGGCCGAGAAGGAGGAGTTTGGGAAGATGTTCGGACTTATTGTTTGTACTTTCATCCCTAATAATACAGCTCCTGATGGTAGCGTCACCAAGGCCCTAGAAGGACTAATGACCCTATCTGAGGAACTTGCAGAAAATTCGGGTATCGACAACCCCTTCACAGACTGGCTGGAATCATGGTTTGGAAAGTGGAGCCATCTAGTGTCCAGTTTGCTGATCTGAGTTGCAGTGGTCGCAGCAGTGCTGATTACTTGTGGATGTTGCTGTATCCCCTGTGCTTGAGGATTTCTCAGGAGAATGGTTGATGCCTCCATGAACAATACTATGTATGTGACCATACCTCCCTGTGAAGAATACTACGGAACCTACCAAAATATGGTTTAAAAATTCCCGGACATTTCATTCTGATTGTGATGATAGAAGTAACATTGTCTGGAACTGACTCCCCCCCCCCCCCATGACGAGGATAAGTAGTACATGTACCCAGTGATTGCACTTACAGATAATGAGTGCAGCCTGGTGTATTATAGATTTAGGGTAATTTAGGGCAACTTAGGAGATTTTCGGGGCCGCCCTTTTCGGGGCGATGACTCCGAGTTCACGAAGGAAATAGGGTAAGCATATAGGGAAAGATCAGGCAACCCATCAAGGGGAGGATGTCAGATGACAGACAATGGTACTTCATCACAAAAGGGGGGATTGTTAAGGATGAAATTAAGACTTTGAGAGCTAAAGAGTTAATGAGAATAATTCTCAAGTATGATTCTCTTATAATAAAGTCAGTTTGACCTGTTCTCTAAGTAATCTACTTTAATCGCAGTTGCAAGTGAACTTTGATGCTAACAAACCAATCAACAAGCTAATAAATGTTACCTTCAATAAAAACCAATCAGCAAGCTAATAAATGTTACCTTCAATAAAAACCAATCAATAAGCTAATAAATGTTACCTTCAATAAAGGATAAGAAACTGTTGATCACTATTAAAGCCAAATAAGGCACTATGTTTCTTGTAAAACTTTGTACCTAAATTTGATAACGTGTTGTTAAAACCTTAAGTCATGATTATTCAAATAAGAGGAACGCCCTCTGTTCAGGTGTATAAATATATGATGATTCTATGAATAAATTAAGCATTGCACTCAGAGATCTTGATCTTCTGTGTTCACTGTGTCATCGATCCGGATCGCTCCATCCAATCTGGCTACCATCCAATATACCTGAGGGTCCCCCTTGAGAGACCACCTTAACAGCACAATGACACAGTGTGTAGGTGACCGCAGCAGCAACAACAGCAGCAGCAGCATGAGGTCAGAGAGTGGCACAATGACACAATGTGAATGCCACGGCACCAGCAACTGCAGCAGCAACATGAGGTCATAGAGTGGCACAATGACAGAGTGTGGAGATGGGTGGCAATACCAGTCCCTGGTAAAGATGGTGGTAGGCAGATGGAGAAACTGTCAGCAGATGTGTGGCATCAGGCGGGTGGCGGCATCAGAATAGTGGCTGAGGCAGGTAGTTTGAACCCAGACTCATTTCTCACAGTTTGGGTGAGGTGTAGTCTGACGCCTAAGGCATTGGTGTGTGGAAATCCTGGCCAACCACGCCTGATTCATCTTGACAAAGGTCAGTCGTTCCACATTTCCCGTGGACAAGCGGGTTCTCCTTGGGGTAACGATGGCCCCCGCCGCGCTGAACACCCGCTCTGATGCCACACTACTGGCCGGGCAGGACAGCTTCTCCACTGCAAACTCGACAAGTTGCGGCCACAAATCCAGTTTGGCTGCCCAGTAGTCCAGCGGATCTTCTAACTGGGGTGGCAGAGTGCTGTCCAAGTAGGCCACCACCTGTTGGTTCAGGGACTGCTCCAGGTCCTGCTGCTGCTGGCGACTGCCCTCCTCACTAGGCGGGTGAAGGAAGCTGCTCATCAGTGACTCCAGACTTAGGTTGCTGGTACTGCTCCTACCCCGCCCCCCCTTCCCCCAGCAGCTGTGGCAGTAGTACGTGAGGGCTGAGGAACCCTCCGGTCAGACCTGTCAGAGGAGGGACGATGCCGCACATAGGCAGCGGCCAACTGACTACGGAGGATTTCCCTATAGTATTTGAGTTTGTCCTCCCTCTCAATAGGTGGGAAAAAGGCTCCCATTTTGGACCGGTAGCGAGGGTCCAATAGGGTGGAGAGCCAGAAGTCATCCCTCTGCCGGATGCTGACTATTCAGCTGTCACTAGCCAGGCAAATCAGCATGCTGCGGGCCATCTACACAAGTGACTCCGAGGGGCTCCCTGCCTCCATCTCCACTGTATATTGCCACGGTGCTTGCGGGTCATCTGCCTTGTCTTCCTCATCTCCATCTACCTCCTCCAGCTGCTCCTGCTCCTCCTCTCTTGTCACCTGGGTAGAAAATCCACTCATTTCACCAGACAATGCATCTGCTCCAATGTCCTCCTCCTCCATTTCAGTCCCCACCGGACTCATGTGGCCGCGAGATGTGATCGCCACGTCTCCAGTCCCCTGCCCAGACAGATTTTTCAGCATCTGTTCCAGGACATGAAGCAGTGGAATGGCGTTATTCATCCCGTAGTCCTGGCGACTGACAAATAACGTGGCCTCCTCGAATGGCCTCAACAAACGACAGGTGTCACGCATGAGCTGCCACTGGCTGACATCAAAGTTACACAGGGGAGTATCCTGTCCGCCTGGATCATCAAAAAATTGTTAATGGCCTTTCTCTGTTCATACAGTCGGTCCAACATGTGCAGGCTGGAATTCCAACGGGTGGAAACATCGCATATCAGAGTGTGTTGGGGGAGGCCGTTTTGCCGCTGCAACTCGAGGAGGGTGTTCCTGGCTTTGTAGGAATGGATAAAGTGCATGCACAGTTTCCTGGCCATTTTCAGAATTTTCTGAAGATCTGTGGAAGACTTCAGGAACCTTTTCACAACCAGATTGAACACGTGCGCCATGCAGGGCGCATGGACCATCCTTCCTCGGTGCAGTGCGGACACCATGTTACTCCCATTGTCCGTCACCATGGTTCTGATTTGCAGTTGGCGCTGAGAAAGCCACACATCGATTTCTTGCTGCATGACGCGGAGCAGTTCCTCCCCTGTGTGACTTCGTTCGCCGAGGCAAGCCAGGTGTAGAACTGCGTGACACCGCTGTGCCCTACACATGTGGTATGATGGAGCAGTACTTGTGGATCCTGAGATGGTGGTGGTGGTGGAGGAGGAGGAGGCGGACACTGGCGCAACAGCAGCAGTTTGACAACGTGGAGGAGAAAGCGGTGTCTCCTGTCCAAGTTGTTGGTATGCCTGGGCAGGAAGCACATTCACCCAGTGGGCCGTAAAGGACATGTACTGGCCCTGACCGTAGTTACAGCTCCAGATGTCCGCGCTGCCGTGCACCTTGGAACAAAACGATAAGCTCAAGGACTGGCCCACTTTCTGTTCTACATATGTATGAAGTGCTGGTACTGCCTTTTTGGAAAAGAAATTACGGCTTGGAACTCTCCGTCTCGGCTCCGCACAAGCCATTAGTTCTCTGAATGGTGCAAAGTCCACCATTTGGAAAGGGAGGGACTGCAGTACCAACAACTTGGACAGGAGCACGGTCAGCTGCTGCACCTTAGGATGGATGGACGCATACTGTTGTCTCTTTGCAATCGCCACGCTGAACGACTGCTGGCGCCATGAGTAGCGAGGAGCAGGAGCATCTGGACCGGGAGATGATGTCACAGAGGTGGTGGAGCCTTGACTGGCTGCAATGGCATGCGTGCCACTGGGCGCTGCTGCTGCTGTTGCTGCGGCGGCAGGATGGACCACCACATCTGAGACACGTTTCTCCCAGGCCACCGGATGGTGACGCTGCATGTGTTGATGTAGGGCCGTTGTGCCAACGTTAGCTCCCTGGCCACGCTTCACTTTCTGCCCACAGATTCTACATATACCCATATTCGGCTCCTCCGGTGTCTTAGCAAAGAACTGCCACACCGCCGAGTAGCTGATTTTACCGCCAACACACGGCCGCTAGATGACCGCGGCAGTTGTGGCCTCACCGAGTGACCCCTGCTGTGACGTCCCCTTGCTGTGCTGCGACCTGGGCCTGCTCCAGGAATGTTTGTGCCACTGCCACTCGCAGGTGAAGAGCCTGCCACCTCTCTGTCTGACAAACTGTTTGTTCTAAAATGTACAGACACTGTTTGATGAAGATATCTGTATATGATAAATACACACCCTGTATTTGACTCCAAATGAACCCAGTAACAAGCTTGGGAACCCTTGGATATAAATTGCGCTCCACAAATGGGCAGGAAAAATTGACTTGTATGTGCCGTTTAAAAACTCTGTGTATTTTACTGAATGTAAAAGCACAAACAGGCTTAATTAACCTTCGGATATGAATTATGCTACAGAATTTCTTCTGTGGCGGTGAAAAAGAAAGTTTCTTTTACTGAGTACAACTGCAGAAAAGAACTTAGTTAATCCTTGGATGTAAATTGCGCAACAGAATTGAGCAGCCAAAAATTACCAGCTTTGTAGCGTGTTACAATGGTGTGTATTTTACGCTACACAACAAGAGAAAAAATTGTAATTAACCTTCACTTGTGAATTATGCTACAGGAAAAATTTATTTTTTGGCAGTGAAAGACGGTTTATTTTAGTCACCACAGCAGCAAAACAATGCTTAATTAACCCCTGAATGTACATTGCGCCAAACAATTGAGCAACCACAAACTACGAGCTTTGTAGCGTGTTACAATGGTGTGTATTTTACGCTACACAACAAGAGAAAAAATTGTAATTAACCTTAGTAGTGAAGCATAGCCATGTTTTTTCAAGCCGCCCACTTCCGGTAAAGTGACAGGTGCCACGCCCCCAGGCCCCATACGTCAACCCTCCCCTTCGGTTAAAGTGACAGGCGGCCCCTCCCCTTGGTTGTCATAGTAACTTGAGAGTTCCCAGCCCCTATTCGTACAATACAAACTGTCCCTTGATGATAACTTAATATCAAAAAGGGATTATTAAGTTCCCCAGCCTTTTTTAAGTGCAATACATAGTGGTATACCTCACTTAAATACAAAAAAATCCTCTTAAGCAAAAGTGCGGGGCTGCAAGCCCCGCAGCAGCAGTGTGTGTTGTGTGTGAGATCAGACAGCTGCATTGTCCTGTGTATCTATTCCCAATACCCCATGAGAAATAAATATGTCCCTTTCAATTTCAGTTGGTGTCAGTAGAGATGGAAATATTCATATAAATTCAGACCAAACAAACTGTAGACATTTAAAACTTTAATTGAACATCGCTTTTATAATTGACATCAATGAACTTTTTATTTATATCTAGCATATGACCAATATCAATCAGATATCAATACACCAATAATGACTGACAATCACAGAGCATGAAATTCTAGTATCTAAGTCAGGCATCCTCAAACTGCGGCCCTCCAGCTGTTGGGAAACTACAACTCCCATCATGCATTTATATAATCTATACAGCGGGAATGATGGGAGTTTGTAGTTTTTTCCCCAATCCAAAGCCTTTTTTATTTTTTTTTTGAGGGCCCGCAGTTTGAGGATGCCTCGATCTAAGTGCTGCAGGAGCTTCCATTATGAGTTTTAAAACACAGAGTCAGAGAGTTAATAAGAGGGGGGTCATGGAAGATAAGAATGCATTCATCAACAGCATCGGAGGGGGTCTGTGAAGAGTTGTAACTTTAAAACACAGAGTCGGTGTTATTAAAGGGGGTCATGGGAAGATAAGAATCATCCGATCTGTGTTACCTACAGATGGGTGAGAAAAGAGTTGTCCTCTATTAGCAGCAGAAGTCAAAACACAGAAGGTCGCTTGGTAATGGTACATTATACCTTTTAAAACAAAACCTGTTACAGTACAAGGATGTGACATTCTTTTGGCTTTTGAAGTCTAATGAAAAAGTATTAGTTAAAAACTATACATTATCACAGATATGAACAGGATTTGTTTAAAAAATAACAATACATGAGGGTTCATAGAGGTTGTTTCAATTATATTAACAAACTTTGTCTACAAGTGTGTCATTGTATTTCAAATTGTTATTAAAGACTTTTTAATCTATTCTGTATGATATGCCTCTTGCAAAATGGTAAAGCAAAACGAAAAAGCAATAATGGACCGGCAGACAGAACTATTCAGTCTAGTAGTTCGTGCTTAGATAACTAAAAGTCCCTTTACAATTCAGTTTTAAAAAAAGGGAAAATTCAATTGGAAATATCTCTTGCAGAACGGTGAGAATACCATAACCTGTCAAAGAAATAGCTTTCCCTTATCATTACAGAGTATAATTAATATCCAGTGGGCGACCGCGTTTAGCCGAGGGGTCTGTATTCACTAATGTAAGCCGCCGGTCTCTTAAGTACCGGCGCTGGTCAGGTAGGAAATCGCAGGGAAATAACCCGCAAATATCTGGTCTATATACGATCTGCTTTTCAATATCAGTAAGCTGTAGATTATCCATTTTTTACAAAACGATGGTAGGTTCTATGATGTTACTAGTTGTAGTCATTCAGAAGTCTCTCTACCGGTTTGTTATCTCCAGGAGTATTAGAATTTAGCGCATACACCACCATATTTAATTGTGTTTAGCTTGTTGATCAGCAAAACGTATTTCAGCGCGGAGATTTACGGATCTTTTATCATCGTAATAATAACCCGAGGCGCCGAAATTTCATTTCTTTCTGGCGTAGGTCAAAGCAGAAGAACTGTGCCGTTCATAAACTCTTCACGGTCTATTAGCTATGCCCCCAATCAGATTTTTCTTTCCGACATGTGTCCTAGGGCTGTGTACTCCTAATGAGCTGATTCGAGCTTCACAATTCGGGTTGAAAAAAAGGCTTCGCAGGTATCTGCTGGCCGTCCAGATACAAAAGCGCATAAATTTATATTATAATGATCTAAAACACAGAGGATTTCTTTGAAATTTTCCGCTAAAAGCTTCATTAATCCACAAAACCTATATTACCGTTTAGACCTGTCCCCCCGGGAACAGATTCTCATGATTTGTAATTCTTGGATCCCGGCTGGTATGCTGTATACTTAAGCTGGTCTGTTCGAGGGTATTGGCCGTAAGCATTTAGAAGCGCTTGGCTATGACCGACCTGACGGCTGAGACATTTGTACTCTTTTCACATAGAAGGCCGCTTGCAGAATATTTGTTTTGAAACTGTCTGGCTCAGCGGACATCAGACAAAAGTATCCTTTATTTCGTGTCAGTTTTGAATTCTTCAGATCAAGACCATTTAATATAAGTTTAGGTTGATTGATATATCTCCATAAATAGGCCCCAATAGCTCTACCAGGCTTAGACGAGCAGTACCTGAGCTCTTTTGCTGAATCCTGAATTTGGGCCTGCGAGCCCGCGTTCATGATGGTGACCTGGCCGGAATCTTGTAAAATAAGCCTGCTGTAAACTGGCGATGCCAAGTTTGCGGACTGTAATTTAAAATATTTTCCGATGTAGGCTCTATAACCTGAGAGGTTATCAGATTGGTGAAATTAGCCTATCGCCCAGCGTGATATCCACCTGACAGAAAAGAGTCACTATAGGGTAATTAATAAAGTCCACACGAGCTCCATCAGCCAATGGCCTAGAATCCTGTTTCACAATTTGCAGTTAATGTATAAGAGGGTATTATTAAGATCATAATACATATCCCCACTTCCCTGAAATTAAAACCTCCAAAGGTGCATAATCGACAGAGCAGCGATAGGTTGAACTCTAACGAAATAATAGATTTTTTCGATACTCGTTTGTGTCGGCGGTATTGCAAAAAATCTATCCAACTCCCGAATTTTGCACTCTACAGCGGGCGTTTTCTAAAAAAAGAAGGCCATGATGTTTTCACTAGAAGATGTCGCCTGAAAAAGCTCTAACTGCTTTCTGACGGTCGTCGTCTTTTCTACGTGGTACTGTCCCTTATTTTCCGAGCACGGGCGAATGATGTCGTGAAAGAGCTTTTCTTTGTACGAGGGTTTTTTTTGCACATAACAACATACACAAGCATTCCTGCCTTACTGGGTTGATTTATTTCGACTCATAATGGTGATGAGACGTTGTAACGGCGTCTCTAGCAATATTTTTTGCGCTGTTTTTACATGCGGCTTTACCAATTCTATTTTCCTTTTCTGAAAAGAGGACGGCTCTTCTAAAAAGGACCAAACGGAAGTAGTCCAGCCAGTTCCGCTCCATACATATATCATCACCCCGCGAATCCATCTAAGCCATTGCCATCTTGAATAATGTAGGTAACGGCAATAAAACACTGGGGTCGCCATACACACGTTTGCGACAGCAATTAGTTTAGGGCTCTGCCTTAGAGGGCCCCTAAGTGTAAACGAAGGATGCCATTTGCCGAAGCGGATTTGTCGGGAACGCCGCTATCTGTCCCAAAAATGGATACGGTTATAGAGTCAAAGTGCTGTTGCACAGAGTATGTTAATCCGGGCGCGTGGGTAGTGAAGGTGAACAATAACGGTGTCGTTGCCGTGACTCTCACGTATCGCAAAAGTCGGACGTAGCTATCACCCACTAGCATGGTGTTTGTAATGAATCCGTAGACACAAATAATGTATAAAATCCCGCTTTTATATCCGGCATAAAAAAGTCTTCCCTGTCGTGTAATTAGTTTCTGTAAATTCTCAACATAGCCAGCAGGCCTAAAATTACTGACCAACTTGTCTCCTCTCCTGGCATAGTGCAACGTTTGTGATTCAGTCGATATACGTTCTTTTTAACGGTCGAATCGTAGCTTAAAGGGTTTCTTCAGATAGTCCGCTCAGTGACCAATCTCTCGTTAATTGCCTTTACAACGTCCGTAACGGTTGCATAAAAAACCGATTTGATTAATATCTTTAGTTTCCCCGTCGCGTTTACCACTAAAAAACGCGCCTTCCTGATTACCCTAAAAGTGATACCATGGTCGTGGTTATGTAATTTCAGTTAGAGCGACTTCATAGGGTCCTGAAAGGTGGACCAGGTTTAGCTAACTTTGTCGTATATGTAGATATCGTATTTTCAGGGTAAAATTTCGATGAAGAATTACTTGGCAGTGTACTATAAAACGAGATCTCTCTTCGCAATCCAGCTGTTAAACTTGAGGGATAACCCATCCACTTTACAAAATAATAAGTTTTACCCCTGCTAAGTTTTGTATTCAGTATCGTTTTCTATTTGTAGACACGATCTACGTTCTCTGATTCTTTGAATTCTCCCTCGATATAAAAAGATCCTTCATCGATCGACGCACATGTCCACAATTTTTATAGAGCGGCTTTTGAATCGTCGTGTTGGATGTCTGAGATAACAAAAATGTTCATCCGTATAAGTCTGCTCATAACCTTTAGTAACGGAACCATTATACTGCACTATTCTCACGTGGTCTCCGATTGTTTTAAACAACGGCTTTAGTCGGTTACACGCTTATGCTTTTGCTAAAACGGTTTCCTCCATATCTTAAAGATTGTTTTTTGTTACAGAAACAGACTGCAGCGAAAATGAATTATGATAATTGTATTGTAACTAAATACTAGATCCTGTAAAATATCACTGTACGATAAACTGTTACGCATGCGAGATTAGTTTCCCACATATGTATTTAAGAAGTGCGATTAAACCTCTCAACTAAGGCCCGCTTTGACAGTGTTTGTAGTGTAGAAATTGGGTGAATATTCCAACTTTACAAAATACGTTTTCATAGCTTAATTCATGTATTCGCGCCCGCGTCCGTCTGCAATCTTTGGGCAACACGCTGGTCATCTTGAAAAGTCCTGCATCAAAAGCAGCGGCGACTGAAAGCCCCACGTTTATCCTTCAGTTCAACGCACCAGCGTATCCGATAACCATTCGACTTTACGGTTAAAATATATTTAACTCCGTCATTACTCCTTTTTGCATATTCAATCATAGACAACCAGATCAGCCTGCCTTTGATGGTCAATATTACAAACAAAAAACCTTATTTTTATCAAAAAATTCTGACTGTTTATGTAACGTATGAGTATCTTGCTGGGAACGCCAATCGCACAGATTTTTTGCGTGAAGTCCGAATTTTTTTTTTAATTACTCTGTACAATTTTTCAATGCCTCCAAAAGAGGCTTTTTGCCTAGGTGTGTAATTTAGTCTTTATATCAGTATTGTTTTCTAAATTGCGTTGCATATCCCATCTAATTCCTGTCTACTGCATAAGTGTAATGGACTAGAGAATGTCACTTTTTTGTTATATAGATTCACTGATATACTATTACACAGGCCATCAATTAACTATTGACAGCCCTCAGGCTAGAGCTAGCAGATCTTCATTCAGATGACGACAGCAGTCCCTCCCACCCACCCACGAATTCTTCACAGGTATCATTTATTCATGGACCTTCTATATGTAAGACGGCTGCTGCCTTAAGCAAGCACTGCAACAGAGCTTTCTCCCTGCGACCCCTCTGAAGCACCAATATTTCAACGGCAACAGTAAGTACTAATTTTGTATTTGTTGAAAAGCATGTATAGAAATTTATTTGTGCATAATAATATTTTGTATTTGTTAAAAAAACAATATATGTTTTTTCATATATCTATAGAAAATGTAACAGGGATGGGATTTCTGGTTAAAAAATTAAATTTATTTTTAGCATTTCGCAACAGAAAGAACATGTTAAGCACTATGCCGGTTTGTATAGATGAACTTTAACCGATTCGAGCTAGGTAAATATTAACACTTTATTTACACTTTTCATGTATACGTCATTCTTAAATTTCCAACAGCTATTTAAGTTATTTACTTATTTTTATTAACCTCCTATATCCATCGACTTGATGTACAAACACCGCAGGCGGGGTGAGATGCTGCCAGCATGTATTCGGACGATGGATGACAAGCATAGATCAGCAAAGCCTCATCGGTAGTTTATAACATTTAATTTGTTATTTTAAACAATTCTTGCGTAAGTAGGTATTCATTTTAAAAATCAAAATAAGTGCATCTGTTTAAAACATTGATTCTGATTTTATTTTAGACCGCCGATACGTACAACGAGATCCTGTACCGTCTGTTACCCGCCGACCAGCTCTCGCTAAAGAGGAAAAAGAAAACAGTTCTGCACGCGGAAAAAAAAGGTAGATTGGAAGCATTAATTTTTCGTTTAAAATGTTGAATACCGTAATACAGAATTTATAATAGATTTGATATGTGTATTACAGAGCGAAAATTTACTAAACCCGCGAAAACTGACTTTAAAAGTGAATATCCCACCGCCGATCAACGATCCAAAATCTCCTAGGTACACATGCATTGAACGAATCAGATCCACGGTAATAGATGGAGCTACCCGGGACTAGCAACGTAAATAGTAGAGGTTGGTCATTCATATTTGCTACATTCTGCTACATCCCCCAAGCTCCCCTGAAGTAAACTGCTTGCTATGAGCTAGGGTGACCGAGTGGTTAAGCTGCAGATCTTAGGAACATAAGACATATGTTTTTAGTACTGTATAATACTAAATTGTATATAATGAGCAGTTTATTTCAATACGATGTCTGATCTTTTAGGTACAAAAGGGAAATGTCGAAATATGACCACAACCGCTACAGAGCGACTGTTATCGGATCAAGCGACCCAGGCTGTTTATGCAAAAGAAATCAGTTCTACAACATCACCCCGGATGCAGTGTAACACGTCTACGCCACTATCAAACCGCTGTAACAAAAGATAGTAACGCTCAAGCTCTCACGCATGGCTACAAAAACCGAAGAAAATCCCTATTCAGTAGCGAACCCCCCGTGCTACAGCGACAACGGAGTCCCGCGAAATACAAGCCTAAAAGATTTACAACCAACCGCTGACTGCAATTTCAGAAGTAGATTGAACCCCAACACCGTCGTAGATCCGCTGGGTAAGCCTTATTTTCATAAAATCCAAACTATACTCGGGTTTGGTCCACAACAAATCAAATGCACATACACCTATAATGCACAACACCTACATACACTACTAGTGTGGTCCTCTAAGTTATGATATGCGGACTATGGTCACGACATTAAAATATCTGGGCGATATGATCTCACAATGTCCCCCATATTCGTAATCAACTTGACTTACGTTATTAATCGTTACGCAGAACTCTGCTCTCGTATGCCCAACCAGAACACAGCAGAGGAGCTGGCTGAGCTAGTGTATCAGTTTAAATCCATATTTGAGACCTCCCTGCGAAAACCACCTCCAGCGAGTCCTTTATGACTACGTATGGTCGGCTCTGGTGTGCGCAAGCGTTACAGATGTAAAACAAATACAACTAAAGATCGCAAACATAAAGCTGTTTGGAAAAAACTTGGTAGGAGGCTAACACGAGAGACTGGGGTAAGAACGGGCAGTGACGCAACATCTATATCCCGGAAACTACACCAAACATACTCGCAGCAGAGTTTAACCACTCCGAACGATCTTCACAAAAATAGGGTAGAATGCCCAGAAGCTGTAAATAACAATGAGGAATCCATAGAGGGCTGAGCACCTTATAACACAGAGCACAACCCTCTAAAGGACACTATGCGATAACAATGTTGATGAGACCGACAATCCCCATAGAACGCTAAGCGCTACAGATCCTGAACGGAGCGACAATGTTGTTGAATCCGATGAAGGTTCTGCGTTATTACAGCATTTTTTTCATAGACAACGGGACTTACATAACTTTGGAGGTGTTGAGTATATCGATGCACTTTATTTGTAAATCTCGGATCGGATACAGTCCACCATTTGTAAAGGAGGACGCTGTACACAACAGCCATACAATCTTTACTGAACAGAGGTCCTCGGTGAATCTTGATCCTTCGATTTTGTACAGTTAAGGCATGAAGGTGGCCCAACTTTTAAACGCTGTAAGTCTCAACAAAAACAGACCAGGGGCGGTTTTAAGCAGATACTTTCTTAAATGCCGGTGGCGAAACGCGCTGCAGAGCTAACACTGAAGTCTTTTAGCGGCGACAGTGCTGAAACTCGTATTACCATCATTAGAAATAGACTGGTGGGGCAAAACGACGCTAAAAGCTATCAATAACAGTCGAATCATTGAGAAGAAAAGGCAGTGGTTGTATGATTTTAATTACGACTCTAATCTGTGTCTGGCTGCTAGTTTATGTGCATTGATAACTGATGATGATGTTGGTGATGCTAGTTTACTGAACAAAGCTAAGCAGATACACGCTGATCTGGCAATCCCTGCCGATGAGTTAGTGAGTTTTAGCGACATTGCGAGATTTGAAGACTATCTGAGTATTGTCATTAAAGTGCTCTACCACAGTCGAGGGAATTGGCGTTATTTTGACACAGGAAAAAAGCCTACGGGTAAAATTGTTTATATTTTACATCATGACGGTCATTACTACGGTATCAAAAATGTGAAAGGATTTATCGGTGCTAAATACTTTTGTGAAAAGTGTAGTTCAGTGTTTCACCACAAAGGTAATCATTCTTGCCAGTATTTTTGTAAAGCGTGTCAGAGAGAGAACTGTTCCGAGAGTGTAGGTCAACAATTACGATGTGATACCTGTCGGGTTTTTTGTCGATCCGTAGATTGCTTAGACCAACACAAAAGCCTAGCGCTAGATAATCCCGAGTTTTGCAGACATAAAACATTTTGTGACAAGTGCTGCCGCGTTTTTTGCAATAGGGAGGAAAAACACGAGTGTGACGGTCTACGCTGCGGTGTGTGCGGTGCTCATATGGAGAGATTTGATGAGCATCTTTGTTACATGCAACGTTATAAGCCGTTTAAAGAGACTGATCTCTATGTCTTCTATGATTTTGAAACGATGCAGGAAAGTGGGGTACACATCCCTAATTTCATCCATGCTAAAAACCTGTATGGTACAGCTTCCTGGGATTTTGAGGGTAAAAACTGCACCCTTGAGTTTGTCCGCTTTTTCACCAGCGGCAAATTCAAAGGTCATACTTTTATAGCGCACAACGCCGGTCGGTACGATTCGTACTTTATTGTTAAAGAATTAATCCGTGAAAAGTTACAGATACAAATGATTACACAAGGCGGACGCCTTTTATGTATAACCTTACCCGATCTGGACTTGCGCTTCATTGACAGCCTGAATTTTCTAACCATACGAAACTCAGTAGTCTACCGCAGGCTAGGGCTTTTCAGTGGGGGAAATAGGGACACTTCCCACACTTCTTTAACACAGAAGGAAAATCAAAACTATGTGGGACTCCACCTGCTGTTGAAATATTACTGGTGGTTGATGTTTATGTTACGGCGGATAAAGGGAGTTCGTGGGAGTGGTTGAGACACAAAAAACCACTACTTTTGAATCTTATAAGGTTGAGTAAAATGCTATTGTCGGCAAGATGTTGAGGTATTGAGACGAGCTTGTGAGTGTTACAGAGCCAGGGTAATGGAGATGACTAGAAAGAAAGTTATAGAGTATTCTAAGAAAGAGAAGAGCTTTGTTGTCGTGATGCGCTGTATTGACCCCTTTCAATTAATCACATTGGCTTCTGTTTGTATGACGATGTTTTGTTTTATGTTTCTCACATAAAAAAAAAACCATAGCGATATTACGGCTGACAATTATCACAAACAAAAAATAAAAAAGTGTTTCTCATCCCCACTATTCAGTGGCTTATGTATGTGGCCACACACAGAGATAATCGACATTTACAGCAGCATTCAGAGGGGCGGAAAGGAAAAGTAAGGAAAATACTTTTTAGACGGGTTCTGACTGCAATTAAATGGACAGCACACTGCATTTGAATTTCAGGGTTGTTTTTAACATGATTGTCCCATTTGCTAATAATACAGAATGACACCAAAATAATGGTCACAAAAAAACCACTTACAGTCAGCCTTGTATTACAGTTCTGGGCCTAAGAAACGTTTTCTACTAAGATGTGGGTACGTGGTAAGATTAATATGTGAACACGAATGGAATTGACATGATTCAAAATGATTCCAGTCTACAATCTTATCTCAATAAAATGCAGTTTCCAACACCGCTAGATCCCATGATTCCCTCTTGGGGTTAGTTAGAACTAATTTTGCCATCAAAACTCTATCACAAGCAGATGGAGGGCGGGGAAAGACGATAAATTACTACGATTTCACAAGTCTGTACCCCTTTGTTAACAAGACAAATACATACCGATAGGCCATCCCTGTATTATTTATGACAAATTTTTACGATACATCAAAAAATACTTTGGCATCGCACCGATGTTAGGTGTATCCTCCGAGAGATTTGGTTTTTTTCGGTCCTCCCGGTTAAAATGAATCATAAATTTGAATGTTTCCTCTATGCTACACATGCGCATTAAACTCCCAAGCGGATAGTGCGGTGTGGGCACGCATAGCGACGAAAAGCGGGTCTGCTGACGGCACGTGGTGCACATAGAACTGGAGTGGGGGCGTTAGAAAAGGGGTATAAGGAATTATCCTCACATATATGAAGTTTGGCCATTTTCCAAATACATATGACACGCTAGTTACACCCTACATTAAAATTACATCTTAGGATTAAAACAAGATGATCGGGTTTCCCTAGGTTGGTGCACGGACGGAATCCAAGAAAAACAGTACATCGGACGCCTTTCTTGTAAAGAAGGCGTTGCAATTAACATGCTGCAATATTGCTGTAAATCCTGCTAAAAAGACAGCTCTCCAAACTTTTCTTAAATTCTTTATGGGAAAGTTCGCGCAGAGAGGCTAATTTTACCGTTGTACCGCATTGTGACAGGACCCCGGAGCTCTTTCGCTACGTATTTTCTACCCATAACTATGATGTATCCGAGTGAATTTTATTGATAATGCAGACAGCCAGGCATTAACTGGAAAATATACAGAGCAACACCACACGTTAACAAAAAACACCAACATTTTTATAGCGCTGCTTTACAAACCGCTTACGCCCAGACTCGAACCTGTACACGTTCTGGACGTTTGCAGGAGTTGTGTCTGTATCATGATTCAGATTCAGTCACTTTGTGCACCTAGAGAGGGTGGACTGGAAGCCGCTTTAGGTGATTATCTGGGTGAATTAACCAGTGAGACTACCCGACGACACTTACATCACCAGGTTTGTTTCAGAAGGCCCCAAAATTTATGGTTACAACTGAACAACGGTTTTAAAACGTGATGGAAAGTTAAGAGGGATAACACTAATGTTGCTAAATGCTCAAAGGGTTACATTTTGAAAGCCTAAAAGAGTTAGGTTTTGTCCTACACCAACAATCCCGATCGTCTGGAAACACCCATGACTGTATAACTCCTGGAACTAGCCGTGGTATTGTAAGAAATAAGAAGGTGTGGTGCATTGAGACCGAGAGTCTGCGTAAGACTCAGAGATGTGTATATACAATAAGGTATTTGTTAAGATGATACCACGGTCGTTACCTTTTGTTTTTAATAAACAGGATCAGACACTTACACCGGTGCTATTTTGTTTTGTTTTCAGATGAGCTAATATTCAGGATTTAAGAGATCACGATATAAGTCTAATTAAGAAACTTGAAATAAAACAAAGAGCGCCGAGGCCAACGTGAACGACTAAACCTCTTGAACCACGTGTTTTATACCCAATTTTTAAACATTTTCATATGTCTATTAGCATCATGGTACACACACTTACAACATCCT
>JAODAL010015851.1:55000-82517 GCA_025379985.1 Phyllomedusa bahiana
TGAATTCTGGGCATCAGCAAGGGTCAGATACAACTTCTGATAAAAGTGATGTTTTCCTGGAAATTGTAAGTCATGTCAATCCACGATTTAAGAAAAATGCGAACTTTTGCTAACAGACTGGTCAGAACACTGCGGTTACAACGTGTGGAATGTAAAGGCGATTATTTATAGGGGAAATGTTGTTCCGTGTGGATCTAATATGATGGATTTGGTTAGAAGAGCGACTCAAAGTACGGTCGGCTCAAAAAAAAATCCTCTGGTTGGAATACCTTTATGCACGGGCATGGCCGAAATTAAATATACCTTCTACAGTTGTGGGGAATTATTCTACAAGAGAGATTCTGGACGGCCTTAAAAATGACGCTGAATTAGCCGGTGTAGCCCCTAACGGAGGAATTGTACCTAATCCCCTGATTCAACTGGTGTGTCTAGGGGACGTTTACTTCCTAAAAAAGGGCGCCACCAGTATTTGCAGAGTACATGGTTAACTTTGTATAATATATATTTTTCCTGTACATTAATAGCACATGCTGTTCTCTGTATATCTGAATGATATTGCATTTACAGTCATTTAAAGTGTTACGCTCTGTGAAGCGGAATCACATTAGATGTTATTAAAATCTACTATGCTGTCTAATAATAGTTTTTTTTAAAGGGTGGGGGGGGGGGCCTTTATTTATATATTGACGTGGGTCTCAATATCTTTTCCAGCGGGGGCTGGCGTGGCGAGGCGGCGTTGTGTATATACGTATTAACATAGAGCCAGTAAGAATGCCGGGGCTTGTTTACGTATTAACACATGCGGCACTAAGGCATGTCTAGAATGTCCAGAGCTATGTTGAGGGCGGGGATAACACAGTGGCACTATCGACTTGTCTTATACTAGTGTTTGAGCAGATTGGTTGGCTATCGAGATCGATTCGATAGTCGATAGTCGGCCGCTATCGATAAGGTTTTTCGATAGTGAGATCGATATTATGCGCCGATGACATTAAAGTTATGGGAGAGCCAACAACAACCTTCATTATTACACACCAAAACAAGGCTGGAGAGAAGCTGAAAATAACTTCCTCAACAGTCAAATGGATAAATGCTCATCTTAGGCAACACACTTAAGGTTATAAAAGTCACAGAAAAAAAGTTCACAGACCATTTACTATCCCTGTACTTGTACCACCAGCCTGACCCTCAAACCATGCCATTCAACCACAAATTAAAAAGGGCCAGAAGGCAGTATGATTTGAACCCATCATTTTACTTGAACTTGGACATTGTATATCCCTGTTCTGTGCCTCAGCTTGAGACCCAAACCTGCATGACCCCCACATTTAAAAAGTGGCGGGGAAAAAAGGAGAGGTCTTTCAACCACCATTTTAGTTTCACTGGCATTGATATACCTGTCTGGGCCACTGCATGAGCCCCAAACCTGCATGAGCCCCACATTAAAAGGGGCGGGAAAAGGAGTCTTTCAATCACATTTTTAGTTTTCACTGGACATGACTATACCTGACCTGGGCCACAGCTTGAGCCCTAGACAAAACATGCATGACCCCCACCATTTAAAATAGTGGCCGGAAAAAGGAAGTCTTTCAACCACCATTTTAGTTTCCAGCTGGACATTGACTATACCTGTCATGGGCCAAGCATGTGCCCAAACCTGCATGACCACCACATTTATAAAGTGACGGAAAAAAAGGAGTTCTTTCGCAACCACCATTTTAGTTTCACTGGACATTGACAATACCTGTCCTGGCCACAGCATGAGCCCCAAAACCCTGCATGACCCCACATTTAAAAAGTGACGGAAAAAGGGAGTCTTTCAACCACCTTTTTGTTTACTGCGACATTGACTATACCTGTCCTGTTTGGCCACAAGCATGAGCCCCATACCTGCCATGACCCCACATTTTAAAGGGGCGGAAAAAAGGAGTCTTTCAACCACCATTTTAGTTGAACTGGACATATGACTATACCTGTTCCTGGGCCCACTGCATAGACCAGGGCCGGAGTTACAGTGGGTGCGGTGAAAAGCCCAGGCTGGTTGCGTCCTCGTCATCTATTAACACGCAGGTTAAAATGCCCTGATGAAGGCAGCAACGATATCTGTCGTGTGAAGAGAAGTGCGCGAAGACGGTAGTGTGAGAACTCCAGCCTTCCTCTGACACAGTCATACTGGGTAGCGTTTTGCCCTCCGTATGAGTGTGGAACCAATTGAGCTTCACTTGGAAATATGGTGTTTAACGCTGCTGTTACACCCAGGTGCCCTTTATCTTGGCATTCTTTTTCTCCATTTTACTCAACGTGCTGGAGAAATGGTCTATGTATTTGTTCTATGTCCAGTGCTCCATACTCCATGTCCTCTGGAATTAACCTACTTCTCGGTCAAATGTTTTTCCTGTACCTCCCTTGTACATTCAGAGGAATTTTTTTTTAACAGCTATTTTGTACATGCAGTTTTTTAGTACTTTAAATTCTAGAAAACCACATTTTTAAAATAGGATGGAATCCACACCATGTCTTTGTGTTTCTATTTTTTTCAGTGTATTAAATGGGTTGTCTCAATCCGGGGATTGATAGGTCTGTTAAAGATCTTGCAAAGACAAGTCATTTTGCAATATGTGTCCATCTAACTGTGTCCTACCTATTCCTGTTTATGACTGCACCATCACCCTTGAGCCACTACCTTGCAATTGTGAAGAACAAATGTCTGTTAGAAACAAGTATTTTTTAGAATAGGACCTGTAGTTTAGTGCATGTTCACAGCAAAATGCCCCCCAAAAAGTCAAAGCATGACCCTTGAGCCACTTTTGTCAATTGTGAGACAATTCGTACTGTTAGAAAACAACATTTTTTAGAATAGGACCTGTAGTATAGCTGCATGTCACAGCAAAATGCCCCCAAAATTCAAAGCATGACCCTTGAGCCACTTTGGTCAATTGTGTAGAAAAATGTCTGTTTAGAAACAAATTTTTTATAATAGGACCTGTAGTATTGCTGCATTTCAAAGCAGCATGACCCAAAAAATTATAAAAATGGCTCTCAGCCAATGTTTAAAATTTGTGAGGCGAGAAAAGCCACCTAGAAGCCACATTTCTGTTACAAGAGGGTCCTATGATTTATTGCTGATCTCACACTACATGACCCCAAAAAAATTATAAATATGACTTCTCAGCCACTATTAAAATTGTGAGTGGAGGAGAATGGCCACTTAGAAGCCACATTTCTGTTCCAAAGGACTAATAATTATAGCTGTATCTCACAGCAACATTACCCCAAAAAAAATTATAAATATGAGCTTCTCAGCCACTATTAAAAATTGGGTGAGGAGATAATGCCACTTAGAAAGTCACATTTCTGTTCCCAAAGGACAATGGATTTTTGCCTGTTCTCACAGCAACATGCACCTCATAACCATTGGGACAATGCGAAAACTTCTTAAGTTTTAAAGTGAAGTAAATGGAATACCGGTGTTGTCATGAAACCTTGCTGTCTTTTACAGTCTCCTCACAGCAAAAAAACAGCAAAATGAATGTTGGGAAAAGAATAAAAATTGCAGTAAGAAATGATCATTTTAAAAAAAAAGGTTGTCAAATAGAGGACATTTCTGTTTGAAAAGGAATGTGAAGTAGACTGGCAAACTAAATCGGTGACCTCGACAATTGGGGCCCACAACACATCAGAGATCCATGCTGATTTCATCTGATGAAAGTCAAACGATCCACATTATCTGTGGAAAAGCGCGGATGCGTTTGTCTGTAATGACATCCTCCAGCTGTGCTGAAGGTCGCCTCAGATATGACGCTGGCTGCTGGGCAGGCAACACCTCTATGGCTGGTGAACGGGCAGCTCGGCCATTCGTCCATATTGGATACCCAGAAGACTATGGGTCGGAACACATGCAAAAACATCGGTGTTGTGGACGGCAGCAGATAGTCGTGCCACCAAGATCTAAGATGATCTCTGTGTGTTGGATTTGTGTGCCCGCATTGCATGCGTTGTGAAGGTTGGGTAAACAAAGATAGCCAGAAGTGTCACCCATTAGGCTTCTGGCCACCTTGCATGGCTGCTGCCGCTACGCCTACTTGGCACTTACTTGCTGTCACGTCGCTGATGTTGTTCCACCGTTGACATTTGGGGGAACGTTGAAGCAGACGCAACAGATGTCTCCAGTTGAGCAATCAGCAAGGTTCTCCATTTCCTGCATTTTACTATCTATTTGGGTGGGTGGAAGGAAAGTGCCTGATTTTTGTTTTGTTACAGGGGATCCAGGAGGGTGGGCCCCACCTAGTAACTGTTGTACATTTTGATGGCCTTAATGCGAGGATCATGTTGGAGGAAATGGGCATCCAAGCAATTCTGTGAGTGTGGAGCCTTGATTTCCAGCCTCTGGGTCGAGGTGCCACCTTAGCAAAATGATCTTCCTCATCTTCCTCCTCCGCCTCTAATTCGCGCCCAACTCTTTCCAAAGGCAAGGGACGTCGGTAATATCTGGTGTCTAGGAACACCTCCTCCTCCTCCGCTGCCTCCGGACAGCTTCAACACAGCCCTGACTTGCCTGAGATGATTGCACCTGAGAGCTGATGCGCCACCTTGCACTAAGATTCTGGACCCCGCACCACTGCCTAATGAAGACTATGAAATTGTGAATCTGTCGGGCCTTGTGGATTTGACGGACGAGAAAGGTCCGGTGTCCGATCTGTTGTCCGTTTCCTCCTTAGTCACTGGCGTTTACCCTGTTGTTTCAGAGGTGTCAACGATCGTTCAGAACTAAGATCACCACAATGCTCATGCTGACAAGGGCATTGGTCCCGCACTGATCCATTTTTGGTGGCTTCTTCAAAAATGGCAAGGATGGTGCAGAGCTCTTTCACCTGCCTCCACTCAGTCGGTGGTTCAACACCCCGAGGTCCGTTCCGTGCCCACCACCCCCCCCACCCCACCTTGTCAGGCCTGTGTCACTTCGTACTGGTAATGGCATTGCGCTGCTGCACAATCGCTGGAGCATTGGGGGTGGAATTCCAGCGTGTTGCACGTACAACAATGAGGACGGGTTGACGGGGAGGCCGAGCTGCGCTGCAAACGCAGCAGGCGGGACGATGCAGGGTGCGAACGGCGGAAGTGCAACTCAGACCTCGAGCCTTCTCAGCAGGCAGTCCAGACCTCGGGTAGTAGCTCTTTAGAAATTTCTGGACACAAGGTTCATGCCATGTGCCAGGCAAGGGATGTGCTCCAGCCTACCGTCTTAAGGGCGGCCAGCAGATTTCGCAGTTATCGCACACCACCTTGCCTAAGGCAAAGGTTTTTGTCCACCCAGCCAGCGCGCGGTCCTCGTTGCTTAGAGCCGTCACAGCTCCTGACCTGTGTGGTGGACGGTTTCTCCAAGGCAGATTAATTTCAAAAACGGCCTGGTTGTCTCTGGGCACGTGATGCCACCAGAGGACTTGGGGGAAAGAGGCCCTGCACACCATCCCTGCGGTTTTGATTTGAAGAGCGACTTGCGCGAGCCTGAGAGCCACCGTCACCCCAGAGACATCCACCCAGCTCACCCAGTGAACTGTCACAGAGATATAGCGGCCTTGGCCGTGCTTATAGTCCATGTGTCGGTGGTGGAGATGGACTTTTTCCGGACACAGATGCAGACAACGCGCTTGAAATTTTAGAAGACCAGTGGCTGGCCAGGGCGAGGGACGGCATTTTCTGGCAAAGAATGCCTGCTCGGGCATCTGGTATTGGGGGCAAGCGGGCCATGACGTGGCGGAACCCATCTGTGTCCCAACCAGAGGAGGAACATTTCAAGGCCAAAAGCCTGGCAATGCCGATCAGGCTTTTGGCTTTGGGATGGTTTGGGTTAAGAGTGTTTCTTCTGCTCCCAAACTGGAAAGACAGAGGCTGGGCTGCTACATGGCCGCTGTACGGCTGGTGCAGGTCGTCAAATGGCGGAAGGAGAAGGGGTAGGCTGGGTCTCTGGTGGTGGCTGGGTGGTACACGGGGACGGTGGAGGCTGAAGCGGGAGGCTGATCCCTGATCATGGACTATCTGAGAGAATATGGGAGCTGAGGAATGCTTGGTGGTGGCCGGAGGGAGGAGGGAGGCGGAGACGAGGGTCTGTGACAGTGGTTGGAGGCCCTGGCGTCGGTCTGGCCTTTTTTGGCCCAATGTGTTCCCTCCATTTCCCAACTCATGCATTCGCTGCATGTGGATAGGTCATGTTGGTGGTGGTTAACCACTTAGTTCTTGCCTCTACTTATGCGTTTACGGCAAAGGCGGGGCATATGACATCGCTGGGTGAATCAGTGGCTTGCTCAAAGAAGGCACAGGTTGAGAGAGGTCCTGGACTTTTTGACGGCGATAAAGCGCGGAGCGGGGTTTGCGCTCTGACGTGGTGGCGGAATATATCAGCGGACTTCTGCGGAAGCCGCCCTCTCCCTTCTTGTGGAGGGACCCGTTAAGACACTACCAATCGTCCTTCTCCTCGTCCACTGATGAAGCGTCGCAAGCAAATTCTGCGGGAAAAAGTCAGGATGGATCCGCAATGACGTCATCATCACATCATCAAAACACAGGTGATTTGTTGTCCTGACTTTATGCATCCAGACAGAAGCTGCAGGGCTACAAGCAAGCGGGCACTGCAAGGCGTTGCCGACCGACCGGGATTTTTGCTGATTGACGGCTTCCTTCACATCCTCTGGATGGCGATTCAGTAACTGGGCGTCAGAGCAGACTAATCATCCTCTTGATCTTTTAACATCGCCTTCTGAACCCCACAACCGCATTTTTGTCATCAAAGAGGTCTTCAGACAATGGATTATCCACAGTGGTGGGTACACGAGTGACTATTTGGGCTGCTTCATGTTGGACGGTTGCTGTTGATGCTGTATGACGGACATTTGTGGCGTGACTGCGAGGGAGAGGAGGTAAGATCTGCTAGAGCAGGTTGCATTAACCCACTGAAGGACAGATGGCGATGATGTTCGTTACTAGATTCACAGGCCTGACCCAGCGATGACGGCCTGACACAGGTCCTGCAATGACGATCGCTGGAATTGCGTGTTGTTGGCCTGCACTGGAAGGAGCACCTTCTCTGGTACCTCTACCTCCATGTGCTACCCCCTCTTGTGCTCGCTTACCACCTGCATTTGCGCTCCTGTTCAGGGAAATATAAAAATTTGAGAAGGTATGGAATAGTTTTGGAAAGTCTCTTATTAAAAGACGGCCAAAATCATGCTATTCTCAAATCCCTCTAATCAAAAACAAAATTGCCTGGATTCAAATTTAACTGCAAGGATGTATATCAACAAATCTGGACTGGGCAAAAGTCCAAAAACAGTTCTGTTATGTTTTTGGTATAATAAACGTATTTTTTGAACCTTTCAATTCACCTGTGGTGAATATAGATTGCTGTTTTAAGATTTATGTATATTGTGCGGCAATGAACAGTGCTGGTGTGCGCAGAAGTAAAAAAAAACACGTAACTGTTATTGTTTTGATATAATAAATGGTATTTGTTGCACCTTTCAATTCACTTGTGGTGAATATAGAATTGCTGTTTTAAGATTTAGTAGTTGCTGCGTCAAATGACAGTGCTGGGTGCGCAAAAAGTCTAAAAACAAGTAACTGTTATGTTTTGATATAATAAACGGTATTTTTTGCACCTTTCAATTTCACCTGTGGTGAATATTAGAATTGCTTTGTTTTAAGATTTACGTTAGAGATGCTGCGTCAATGAACATGGGCTCTGGGTGACAGCAAAAAGTCAAAAAAACTCGTAACTGTTATGTTTTTGAGATAATAAACTGGTATTTTTTTGCAACCTTTCAATTCACCTGTGGTGAATATAGAATGCTGTTTTAAGATTTACGTAGATGTGTCGTCAATGGAACAGTGCTGGGTGCGCAATAAGTCAAAAAACACGTAACTGTTATTGTTTTTGATATAATAAACGTATTTTTTGCACCTTTCAATTCACCTGTGGGTGAATATAGGAATTGCTGTTTTAAGATTTACGTAGATGCTGCGTCAATGAACAGTGCTGGTGCGCAAAAGTCAAAAAAACACGTAAACTGTTATGTGTTTTGATATAATAAACGGTATTTTTTGCACCTTTCAATTTCACCTGTGGTGAAAATAGGATTTTGCTGTTTTAAGATTTACGTAGATGCTGGTCAATGAACAGTGCTGGTGCGCCAAAAAAGTAAAAAAAAACACTGTAACTTGTTATGTTTATGGATATAATAAACGGTATTTTTGCACCTTTCATTTCACCGTGGTGAATATAGAATTGTGTTTAAGATTTAGTAGTTGCTGCGGTCAATGAACAGTGCTGGGTGCGCAAAGTCCAAAAAACACGTAACTGTTATGTTTTGTTATAATAATCGGTATTTTTTGCAACTTTCAATTCACTGTGCGTGAATACTTTAGAATTGCTTTTTAAGATTTAGTAGATAGATGCTGCGTCAATGAACAGTGATGGGTGCGCAAAAGTCAAAAAACACGTAACAGTTATGTTTTGATATAATAAACGGTATATTTTTGCACCTTTCAATTCACCTGGTTGGGAATTTAGAATTTGCTGTTTTAAGATTTACGTAGATGCTGCGTCAATGACAGTGCTGGGTGCGCAAAAGTCAAAAAAAACACTAAACTGTTATGTTTTTATATAATAAACTGTATTTTTTGCACCTTTCTATTCACCTGTGGTTAATATAGAATTGCTGTTTTAAGATTTACGTAGATGCTTTGGGTCAATGAACAGTGCTGGGTGCGCACAAAAGTCATAAAACACTTAACTGTGATGTTTTGATATAATAAACGGTATTTTTTGCACCTTTCAATTCCACCGGTGGTGAATTTAGAATTGCTGTTTTAAGGATTTACGTAGATTGCTGCTGGTCAATGAACAGTGCTGGGTGTGCAAAAGTCCAAAAAGACACATAAAAAAATATAAAAAAAAACTGTTATGTTTTGATATAATAAACGGTATTTTTTGCACCTTTCAATTCACCTGTGGTGATATAGAATTGATGTTTTAAAGATTTAGTTGATGCTGCGTCACGTCAATGAACAGTGCTGGGTGCCAAAAGTCAAAATAAAACACGTAAACTGTTATGTTTTGATATAATAAACGGTATACTTTTTGCACCTTTCAATCCCTGTGGTGAATTATAGATTGCTGTTTTAAGATTTACGTGGATGCTGCGTCAATGAACATGCTGGGTGCGCAAGAAGTAAAAATAAAAAAAAACGTAACTGTTATGTTTTGATAATTAATAAACAGTATTTTTTGTGCACCTTTCAATTCAACCTGTGGTGAATACTAGAAGTGCTGTTTTTAAGATTTACGTAGATGCTGCGTCATTGACAGTGCTGGGTGCGCAAAGTCAAAAAACACGTAACTGTTATGTTTTGATATAAAAACGGTATTTTTTGCTCCTTTCAATTCAAACCTGTTGGTGAATATAGAATTGTTGTTTTAAGAATTTTACGTTAGATGCTGCGGTCAATGAACAGTGCTGGGGCGCAAAAGTCAAAAAAAACACGTAACTGTTATGTTTTGATATAATAACGGTATTTTTTGCACCTTTCAATTTCACCTGTGGTGAATAAAGAAATTGCTGATTTTAATGATTTACGTTAGAGCTGCGTCAATGAACAGTGCTTGGGTCGCGCAAAAGTTCAAAAAAAACGTAAATGTTATGTTTTGATAATAATAAACCGGTATTTTTGCACCTTTCAAATTACCTGTTGGTGAATTATAGAATTGCAGTTTAAGATTTACGTAGATGCTGCGTCAATGAACAGTGCTGGGTGCGCAAAAGTCAAAAAACAGTAACTGTTATGTTTTGATATAATAAACGGTTATTTTTGACCTTTCAATTTACCACACTGTGGTGAAATTTAGAATTGCTGTTTTAAGATTTACGTAGATGCTTGCGTCAAGAACAAGTGCTGGGTCGCAAAAGTCCAAAAAACACGTAACTGTTATGTTTTGATATAATAAACGGTATTTTTTGCACCTTTCAATCACTGTGGTGAATATAGAATTCGCTGTTTTAAGATTTACGTAGATGGACTGCTGTTCAATGAAACAGTGCTGGAGTGCGCAAAAGTAAAAAAACACGTAAATGTTATGTTTTTGATTATAATGATAAACGGTATTTTTTGCACCTTTCAATTCACCTGTGGAATATAGAATTGCTGTTTTAAGATTTACGTAGATGCTGCAGCAATGAACAGTGCTGGGTGCGCAAAGTCAAAAACACGTAACTGTTACTGTTTTGAATATTAATAAACGGTATTTTTTTGCACCTTTCAATTACTGTGTGAATATAGAATTGCTCGTTTTAAGATTTACGTAGATGCTGCGTCAATGAACAGTGCTGGGAGTGCGCAAAAGTCAAAAACACGTTAAACTGTTATGTTTTGATATAATAAACGGTATTTTTGCACCTTTCAATTCACTGTGGTGATATAGAATTGCTGTTTTAAGATTTACGTAGTTGCTGCATTAATGAAACAGTGCTGGGTGCGCAAAAGTCAAAAAAACACGTTAACTTTTATGTTTTGATATTATAACGGTATTTTTTGCACCTTTCAATTCATGTGGTGAATATAGAATTGCTGTTTTAAGATTTACGTAGATGTGCGTCAATGAACAGTGCTGGAGCGGTGCGCAAAAAGTCAAAAAACACGTAAACTGTTATGTTTTGATATAAAAACGTATTTTTGCACCTTTCAATTTTCCCAACCTGTGGTGAATATAGAATTGCGTTTTAAGAATATACGTAGATGCTCCATCAATGAAACAGTGCTGGGTGCGCCAAAATGTCAAAAAACAAGTAACTGTTATGTTTTGATTTAATAAACGGTATTTTTTGCACCCTTTTTCAAAAAAAAATTCACCTGTGGTGAATATAGAATTGCTGTTTTTTTTTTTTTTTAAATTGTCTTTATTTGGACCAACAGGTAAAAAATACAAAGCGTCATGACATTTTTCACAATTCACATACAGGGATAACATCAAGTATGTCATAAAATAACAAATTCCTACGTGTGCTTGCTTTTAACATATAAATATGTAGTCCATGCAAATCTTGTGGTACATTTTTTTCACTTTTCTTACTAAGTAAACTGTTAAATACATGTAAACCTTTACTCCTTTGATATGTTTAAAAGATTGGTGTTACAAAACATCGTACATGATTACAAAGCAGTCTCCTACCCGCCTGCCCTCACCCCCCTATTCCATTATCGTACGGGTCCCCCCCGGTCGGCCTTCGGCGCCTCGACCGCCCCCCCCATAGATCCAATGGATCTGGATCTGTTGGGGATATGCCCTCGTCCTTGATACAGACCACTGGGTGACCTCTTGCCTCAAGCGTTACTCTAGGGATAAATGAGTTTATCTCACTGTCATCTTTCTTAGAGTAAGAATATTAGAATCCAGCCAGAGGGTGCTCTAAACCATCCCTTGCTATGGGTTCCCCCATTCAATTGCCCACATACGCCCAACCGTGAGGGGTTCGCGCCCGCAAAGCTGCTTGCCCCAAGTACCAGATGTCATTCCAAAACAAGAAATATAATTTCTGCATAACCCCGTGTGGCATGGTCTCCATAAAATTTCCCCCAGATGGCGGAAAAAACTTTCCTATCTGTCGTGTCTCCTTGGGTTGCATAGCATTCCACCCAATCCATTCTCAATAGACAAGTAATTTCTCATAAATTGCATGAATAGGTCGGACTAATGGGTTGGCAGCCAGAATTGGGTATTGTTTTCCTTGGATGCGGGTACGATAATAAATGTAATCAGTTGCACTTCCCTATTTGTAAAGGTGGATGGGACCCGTTCTCTCAATCCCGAACATGGCCCATGGGTGCGCTTAGACTTAAACGAGGAACAAGTGGCTTTGGATTGAAGGTGGTTATGGTTTACCAATATTGTTTGATTCAGGGCTGCCCACAGCAGGTGAAACAGATCTGCCGCCGGGGAGCCCACAGCGAGGGAAAACATCCATCAGACGCCAAAATTTTCCATGCGATGTCCTCTAGTGTGTGTCAGGTACGCGTTATGAGCTATTTTTCAGATTCATCTCTGCATAGCGGGTCGAGGGGAGAAATTTATGGGCCCTGGAAAGGGTAGTTATTATAAAATCTGGTGTGTAGTGAATTTCGGATTCGCTTGCTGCCCATCTAGAAAGTTTGTGTGAGGGGGTTCCTCTACGCCAGATGTTCCCAGTAGGAATCTGTAAATTGTGATAGGTTGTCTCGTTCTGGTCGGAGGTTTCAAGACAGTCTTGTCCGAAAGTCATCTGTCCAGTCTGCGTCTCGTCAGTAGTCTCTGGACCCCGTGCAGTAATGGTTCGCCTGAAGTTAGTTTGAAGGATAAGGTATCGCTATATGAGGGAAAATCCCCTGTAATTCCCCTATTGTATACGGGAGTGCTGTCGTGTTCGGGGTTTATCCAATCCTCAAGGGTTTCAGGCCCATGTTGTATAACCTTCGGAAGTACATGGGGTTTTCCCGTCTGAAAAACTCCGGGTTATGGATCAGTGTCCGGTGTAACGAGACCCGAGGGAAAGGCTTTCTGAGGGCCCTTCATCTTATTCCAGGCTCTCCAAACTGGCATTCACCAAAGGATTATTGACACGACCTCAGCTGGGTCTGGCTGTACTGTAGTGTACACAAGTCCATGGGGGAGATGTTAGGAAGGAATTCCTTCCAACGAGCTACTAGCGCAACACTTCGTGCCCTGCCTCCAGTCTGCCAGGTTACCGGCCCTTTGCGCTGCCAGGCAATAATGTCTATTACTTGGGACCCAAGGCCACCATTCGGTTTTGGGTTTGACCAGAGTAGGATGCAAAGGTATGCGCGCCCTCTTATTATGCAGATGAACGCCGGTAAAAGGGCATTGATTATTTTTCATCCTTAGGTCTGAGATAAATTGGTAGCATTTGGGGCATGTATAATAGTCGCGGAAACTCCACTATTTTTATAAGGTTTTGCCCTCCTCCATAAAATTTAGCGTAGATATTCTCCCAGGTTTTTCAGTGTTCGATGTCGAAGTTGAGATTGTACCTTTCAGGTAGTCTGGTATATATTCGCGTGGTTTCTAGTAAGTGAGTTGCCTAGGTATTTTAACGGAGGATGTGCACACAGGTATGCGAAGGCAGCTGACCTTAAGGGCTTGGCGGGGCCCTTAAAGAGAAGACCTTCGCTTTTATCCACATTGTAATCTCGTATCCCGAGAGGCGCCCCCTATCTCTCTACAACTTCAGAACGCGGGCCAGGTTTTGTTTTGGGTTGGTTATCATTAATAGCAAGTCATCTGCGTATGCCGGTGAGTTTTAATGATCGGTTTGCATTTAGTTATTGCCCTGAATGGATGTTTCCTGTTGAGATATAAGTATAAGTGTGGATCAATTTGAAAAATTGAACAGGATGGGCGAGAGTGGGCAGCCCGTTTCACCCTCTAAAGAGGTCAACCTGTGGGGTTGTATGGCCATTTAAGATTTGTGCAGTGGAACAGTTAAGGTGGAGAGGTTAAGAATTCAGAAGACAGTTCCGAGCCCACTCCGTACCATTGTCAGCATTCAGGTTAGGCCATGAAACCTTGTCGAAGGCCTTCTCTGCGTCCAGGCATTAAACAGCGATGGACCACTGGAGGACCTGGCTCCTGGGCCGCCAACATAGCCGCCGTCGCTACTTGACATTTCGCACCGAGTGACGATCCGCCACAAAACCAGACTGATATGGATGAATGTTGCTTGGTTAAAAAATTTTTGGAACCTAATTAGCTATGATCTTTGCATAAATTTACATCCAAATTCAATAATGAAAATTGGTCTATATGTGTGAGGAGTGGTCAGGTTCTTTCCTGGTTTTAGTATTAACGCTCGTTCTGGATTCAAAGAAGGGTGGGGACCTCTGGGGGTCTTATGGTAGAATGTCATTAAAATAATGTGGTCAAGTAGGGGGTACCTCGGGGTTTCAAGATCTTATAAAATTCGGCGAGGAGGCCGTCTGGGCCTGGAGCCTTACACTGGCCGAAGACGCCATAGCTCCCCTTACTTCTTCCTCCGTAATTTCCCCCTCTAGCTCCGAGCGTTGTTCTTGGGAGATAACCGGCAAAAGGACCAAGTCTAAGAATGACCTGGTAGCCGCCCCTCGTCATACGGGGTGCACTATTACAATGTTCATAATATGTGATGGAAGGCTTGCTCGAATCATCGGGATCTCATAAGGTACGTCCTGTCTCTGGATTTGTCACAGTTGATATGGTTGGTTGTGTGTCTTCCAGGGTTTCGTCATTTTAGCCATATCGCCCACCTTGGCACTCCCTCCCAAACCTGTAAAATATATTTTGTCGGACATAGTGTGGCTTAACGCGTAGGCCTTGTAAATAAAGTTTCTAGAAGCCGCCGTTTGCGTCCCTAAAATTGCTTTGTCTGTCAGACTGGGTCATGAGTGTGTTCGCTTGGAGCTTTTGAAAGATTAGAATATAAGTCTAAACTTTTTTTGGTATTTCTCTCCGCTTCATGCTCATATAGCTGATGATGCCGCCCCGGAGCACAGCCTTTGCCGTTGAGCACAGTAAGAGCGGACGTTCCATCCGCATGCCCTGTTATCTGTCAAGTATTAGTTCATTGAGTTTATCCTTATTGTCACTGAAATCGTTCTGAGTTAGAGCGATAGGCTGGAAAAACGCCACCTCGCAGTACTTTAGGGCGGGAAGCCAGGGCCTCCCAAGCTCAGCACTATAGGGGGGCTGGTCCGGATGACAATGGGGAGTATATTCTGAGTTCCAGTACGGTCTGAGGACCAAGGATGGTGTCAACCATTGACAGGTCGTACGAGATAAACTGTATCAGTGCACCGGACCGAGTAGTAGGGTGTACATTCGGTTCTGTTGGTTTTTTGCTCTCCAGGTGATCAAGACACCAAGGTGTCAGATAGTAAGGATTTGGATGGATGTATCGTGTGGGGACCCCAACGCGGGGGTATTAGACCTATCAACCCCTGGGCAGGGTGGCAAGGTTAAAGTCCCCAAGCAACACCAGGATTAGTGTGATCCCTCTGCAGTAAGAAATTACTACTTCTGTGAAAAATGTCTCGGGTTGGGGAATTCGGGGCATAGAGGTTTAAAGGAGGTGTATACACTTTAATTCGCAATCTTTATCCGTATGTATATGAAACGGCCCTCTTGGTCCGTATATTGTTCTAGAACCTCTTGCACCCTGACCTCTCTGAAGTATATGGTTACTCCGTGAGCTTTTCGTTTTTGTAAGTGGCTCTACGATCGGGGGGTCTAACAGCGTGGGCGCGAAAATTCGGCAACAAAGTTACCCGGCTCTTCCAGTGCGTCTCCTGAAGGCACAAAATGTCCAGCCTCAGTTTCTTAAGGTGTATAAGGACCTTCCTGCGTTTCTCGGGAATGTTAAGTCCTGCCACGTTCATGACCACTTATCTTAACTGTAAGAGGCTTATTAGGTTCCTCTGCGGATTGTGCGGTATTAACTCATTCCTGTATCCTTAAGGGGGATTGGCCCAATGATTTATTTAGTAGAGATCGATGACCCAAGGAGTCCAGCGAGGCGCACCAGTTGTCATCCTTTGTAGGAGTGGGGGGTTTTGGACGGAGGAAGCGACAGCCAAGGAGAGGACACGGACAGACTTCCCGCACAAAACCCACTAAATCTTTATGACAAAAGGTAAATTTTAACATTTAAAACACCCAACATTTATGCCGACCATGGATTAATAGAAACCCCCACCATGCCCCCTATTCTAGAAGATAATTGTCGAAGCAATACAAACAAAATGTAGGATCTCCAACAGTACAATAGATCTCGGTGAGAATCCCTTTGCATGTTTTTACCTGAATACGCTGTTAGGATCTCCCCAGCAATTCCATCTCCCGACCCGTCTTACAATAATGAGCAGGGGGGGTAGGTATGGGTCATAAAGGTCAATACCCAGCTAGCCCACCAAGTCTAGACGGCTAACCTCCTAGCTGTGTTTTATTCTGCTGCCGGTAGGAACCTCCGTGCGCTCTCCTCTGGTGAGTCATAAAAACACTTCCCGCCCATTTTCCTGAACCCGCAATCTGGCAGGGTACAACAGCTGGAAGCGTATGTTATTGTCATGGAGGTGTCTGCACACCCCATTGAAAGGCCCTACGCTTGAGGGAAACCTGGGAAGAGGAAAAGAAGTCCTGCAATATTAGGATCTTTTCCCCATTCACCTGAACATCTCTACGCTGTATGTCGGGAACGCGCCTGAGGAATTTCTCTTTGAATCGTCAAGTTGTTGAATCTTGCGATAACTGGGCGGGGGGCCTACCTCGATCCCATCCTCACCCCATCTGTGTACCTCTCCACTAAGCAGAGGGCTCTTTTGGATGGTCTAGATGGAAGAAGCTGTGGCCAAAAATCGGTCTACAATACTAGGAAGCAGCTGGTCTGAGGATACTGTCTCGGTACTCCAATGAACCTCAAATTGTTACGTCTCTCACTATTTTTCCAGATCCTCCAGCTTAGCCTGGAGGTCTCAATGGTCGTTCTGGTTATGTATCGATGTCCCTTCCACCCTAGGAATGATGTACGCCTTCCTTAGAAACGGTTCTGGACTCTAGGTCTGCAATTTTCTGAGAATTTGCAGTGATTGGGCCAGGGCCGGTTCACGGGGACGCCTGGATTAGTTCAATCCTTCGATCCAGCACTGGTTTAGAATAAGTTGGAAGACTTCTTGCGCGATTGACAGAGAGGACTGATTGCGCCATCTCAACCTGGTAGAGATGGGTTGGGGTTCGGAGGCCATACCTTTCGCTTTTGGTATTACCCGGGGTGTAGTCGCTGTGGGCTTGTTAGGGGCTCGGAGAAGAGACGGGCAGTGCACCGGTCTTGGACTTTATTCTGGTGGCTGTGTTAGCTTTAACCCTTTAGGGGCGTCCCCTTGGTGTGGGGAGGTGTTGGCCGCCTGAGCGTGTGACTCTATTTGGCGATTAGATTTTTGGAGAAAGAAATTTGTCCATACTCTGTATGGGCCTGGAGAGAGCCACCCGGTTATGAGGTACCCCAGTTTCCGCCCGACTTTGCTCAGGATGTCCGCCAGCGACACAGCCAAGCCTGTATGTGAGCCTGTCGTAGATCTTCTAGCAGGGGTGGCATTGTTAACCCAGGAGAGTATGGACCGAGTGACCTGGTGCGTGCTTGCTCGTGTACTAGAGCGGTTCCCTGGGCTGGTGGGTGTCCCAAGTATCTCGCCATACATATTACGTAATCAATCTGTTGAGCAGAAAAAGGGAGGGGAGCACCCCTTGTATTAAACACTTGGTTGAAAACTAACTACAGGGAGAGATTGATTGGAGCACTGCTGCAACCTGGGGTGGGATCTCGGTTAATACATTTGATATGCTAATCTTTAGAACTCGGAAAGTGAGGTTCTGAATGAGATGCTTTTCTGGATGGAGTAGGATAACTTGCTCAGGGTTTGCCTGTTTCCTCTACATAGGGCATGCTATGATTACAATTGTAAGGCTAACTGATTCTGTAATGTCCTGTGGTTGTAGTGAATAGTCGACTCTCCTCAGAGTCCGTAAAATGTAGTATGTAGGGGGCTTTGTCAGTTCCAGAGATAGATATCTCTCTCAATCGCCATGCCTCGTCGAGTGTCCAGCAAAGCCCCCCTGGGGTCGAGTTTACGCAGTGGGGAGAGGGGGGCCACAGCAGGACTCCCAATGGAACAGGGCCGCAGTGTCTCCACCACCCCATGGGGACAGACGACGGGATCGCCTGAGGCCGTCGGCCTGTTACCTCTCTGTGTTATAAAAAACAAGTGGCTATGTAGAGCCAGTCCATGTCACCATGTTGCTGGACCCAGTGGGGAAGATGGTGGTCCCCTGCGACGAGACAAGTCCGGGAAGGGGCCTTGCGCTACCCCACGTATGTGGCCCTTAGGCGATGTGCCAGCCTTACGGTTCCCTGTCAGAGAAGGCTATGGACCGCCCGAGAGCGGGTACTCACTGCGAACCAAGCAAGGGAACTCCGTCTCCACCCTCCGAACAAGCCGCAGGTGCTTTCCCCACGTGGGGACCGAGCAGGGGGCAGTGATGACTCCGGAGTCTCCGCCAGTCGTGCTTTGATTTTAGGGAGCGCTATGGCTACAGTTGGGCTCCGCCTGGTTCAGAGCAGGGCCGATGATGCCTCAGTTGTCTGTGGCCCGGATGGCGTCCGCTTGGCTAAATGCAGAAGCACCCGAGGCAGACACAAAGGCGCCGGGGGCTGTGCGCGTGGCAGGCGGTGCTCCGTTGCCGTCACCTCGTGTCCCCGGTACTTCCTATCCTTGCCAAGCGTGGTGGGGGCACAGGCCAGCTGCCAATAGCGGTGCGTAGGATGCTGAAGCTCAGTTGGCAAGTGGGATATCCCCGGTAGTGTCAGCGTTCCCGGCTATCTTCGCACGGTGCCAGGGGTGCTAGTGCTGATGGGTTCCACAGATTCTCCAACGCTTATTCTCAGCAGCCTTGCGGTGTCCCGTGTGGTAAACAGGGGGAGCGGCGGGTCACCCGGAGGCACCGGGCTCCAGCAGCAGACGGGCAGCTCAGCAAAAGTCCATGCCCACATGCGGCGCTGTGCACAAAATGGCGCCAGGAGTCGAGAGCGCGGCGGGCGCGCTCGATCTGCACCACGCACCTCCCGTCTCCAGACACCTCTCTCCTTGCGTGTTCGGCCGCCTCCCGCACACCCCAGGTGTCCAGGGGTCGCACCGCGTCTGCCTCGGTAGGCTTGGGGGCTCCGGTGAAGCACAGGCGCCCGGCAGGGCCGCCTGATTTCGCGCTCCGATACTGCAGCTCTCCCCGCTGCTACGGACCGCCGGGGAAACAGTGATTGGGCTCCAAGTGGTGTCCAGAACGTTCCGTGCTTGGTTCCGTCGATGTTCTCAGAACGTAGAAGCCGTTCAGACCCTCTTTTCAGGACAGATCAGCGGGAGTCCAGGTAAGAAGTGGCCATTCGCGATGCCCCGCCCCCGGAAGTCCAGAATTGCTGTTTTAAGATTTACGTAGATGCTGCGTCAATGAACAGTGCTGGGTGCACAAAAGTCAAAAAAAACCCGTAATGTTATGTTTTTATATAATAAACGTATTTTTTGCACCTTTCAATTCACCTGTGGTTTAATATAGAATTGCTGTTTTAAGATTTAGTAGATTTCTGCGTCAATTTAACAGTGCTGGGTGCGCAAAAGTCAAAAAACACGTAACTGTTTTGTTTTGATATTTTAAAAAACGGTTTTTTTTTTGCCACCTTTCAATTCACCTGTGGTGAATATAGAATTGCTGTTTTAGATTTACGTAGAAGCGCTGCGTCATGAATCGAACATGCTGGGTGCGCAAAGTCAAAAAAAGTAAAACTGTTATGTTTGGATTTATAACGTATTTTTTTGCACACTTTCAAATCACATGTGGTGAATATAGAAGTTGCTGTTTTAAGATTTACGTAGATGCTTGCGACAATGAACAGTTGTGGGTGCGCAAAAAGTCATAAAACACGTAACTGATTATGTTTGATATAATTAAACGGTATTTTTTTGCACCTTTCAATTCACCTTGTGGTGAATATAGAATTGCTGCTTTTAAGATTTACGTAGATGCTGCGTCACAACTGAACTCAGTGGTGGGTGCGCAAAAGTCACAAAACAACACCGTAAACTCGTTATGTTTTGATATAAAACAAAACGGTATTTTTTTGCACCTTTCATCACCTGTGGTGATATAGAATGGCTGTTTTAAGATTGACGTAGAAGCTGGCGTCACCTGACAGTGCTGGCGTGCGAAAAAAGTAAAAAAACACGTAACGTGTTTTGTTTTGATATAATCCAACTGGTATTTTTTGCACTTTCAATTCACCTGTGGTGAACTATAGAATTGCTGTTTTAAGATTACGTAGATGCTGCGTCAATGAACAGTGTGCAGGGTGACGCTAAAGTCAGAAAAAACAGTAATGTTTATGTTTTGTTATAATAATCCGGTATTATATTTTTCGACCTTTCAATTTCACCTGTGGTGAATAAGAATTGCTGTTTACGAATTACGTGATGCTGCGTCATATGATAATCAGTGTGGGTGCGCAAGTCAAAAAACGTCGTAACTGTTTGTTTGAATACATAATAAAACGGTATTGTTTGCACCTTTCAATTCACCTTCGCTGTGGTAGAATATCGAATTGCTGTGATTTTAAGATTTACGATCTATGCTGCGTCCTAATGACAGTGCCTGGGTGGCGCAAAAGTCAAAAAAACACGTAAAATGTTATGTTTTTGATTAATAAACGGTATTTTTTGCACCTTTCAATTAACTCGTGGTGAATATAGAATTGCTGTTTTAAGATTTAGTAGATCGCTGCGTCAATGAACAGTGCTGGGTGCGCAAAAGGTCAAAAAACACGTAATGTTATGTTTTGATATAATAAACGGTATTTTTGCATCCTTTCAATTCCACCTGTTGTGAATATAGAACTTTGCTGTTTTAAGATTTACGTATAGTGTGCTGGTCAATGAACACGTGCTGGGTGCGCCAAAAGTCAAAAAACACGTCAACTGTGTATGTTTTCGTACGATACACGTATCTTTTTGGCAACAAACAAACCTGTTGCTGACTACAAGGATTGCAAGGTGGATATATCAACAGTCACAGGTTGTAATGGGTAGTTAAAAATTGAAGCACCTATCAGAAATGTATTTCGCTGATAATAAAAGTGGAGTATTGCAGCTAACAATAAGAGACCTGCAGTACTCGTATTATGTTTATCCATATTAAGTTGTCAGGCTTCTGCCAATATACAGGAAATATATTCAATAAGCAACTGTTAATAATTAAAGATATTCCACTACAATGTCTTCACTAAGTCTTGGTGAACTTTATCCAGTGTTCTTATGATAGAGCTTGTCCTTGTGTTCGCCCGCGGAGTGGCCTCTCCCCCCGCTCTCCACCTGCCGTGAATTTACAGCGGTTAGTCTGCTGCTTTAAATTCTCTAGCTACTACCTAATAATTTGTTCAAATCTCTAATCATAACTAAATTGGAAGGATCACGCTAATAGTAGAGGTTTATGCTGTGCAGAAATAGATAATTTGCTGGAGATGTTTGGCCATAGGCCAGAGCGCAGGTTCATATCCCTATGAGTCGCTTGAGAGACGCTGAAAGAGACACTGAGCTGAAACAGGGAAACGCGCGTTGTTCTATGGTAAAACGAGGAGTATGTGATTTTATCCACGGCTCAAATCGCGCAAACCATACACCATCCCAGTCATGACGTCGCACACACCATCTTCACCCTGCTCTATTCTGTATTCATTTTGCTGGCCGCCAAAATTGACAGGAAGCGCCGAAAAAGGCGCGAGTTATAGATGATGCACAGATTTTAACCTTAAATATATCGTTCTATGGACCTGGAAAATTTCGAACACCATATAACCCTTCGTCCGATTTAACTTTTCGATAAAATCGCCAACATAGTATAGACATGTCCTGTATAGTTGTGCAGGAGCTCTCAAAGTTACTATGACAGCCCAAAGGGGAGGGGTCAGCGGTGGGCCGGGAACTTCAAGTTACTATGACAATCCAAGGGGAGGGGTCGCCTGTCACTTTCGGAAGGGGAGGGTTGAGTAAGGTGGCCTGTGGGGAGATGCACCTGTCACTTTACCGGAAGTGGGCGGCTTGAAAAAACATCTCTATGCTTCACTACTGTTAATACATTGACTTTTGTATTTGAATAGTTCTGTCATGGAAGTCAGATACCGTCTCATGAGTGACATCTTTGTTGTATTAAATTTTGTGGACGCATAGATGTGAAAATGCATTTGCGAAGTGAAGGAATTTAATATTGTTGGTTCAATGAACTAAGAATACACACTGGTTTCTTGGGGATTTGACACCCACGGGACCTTCTTGGTAAAGCAGAATGATAACCACTACATATGAAACCAGCATTTCAAGAATTCACTTGGACAAATGATGCTTCAGATGGTGCGTGTGCGTAGAGCGCATTTTTTAAAACAAAGTAAGAAAAGTTAACTAGTGAGGAAAATCAACGTTTTTTCATCCAAGGACACAAAATGTAGCTTGACGTATCAAGAGCGGAAATCACTGACAGAAATGATTGATTTCTAGAGTGAGTAAATATTCCACGTTGTCAATGGTTATCTTTACCTGCATATGCAATAAGAAAAGATTTGAATAAGGATGGAATCAGTTGGATCTCTAACATTAACTGAGTTAGGGGCGAGGGTTCTAGGCGGACTGTGAGACAATTCAAACGTATAGATTTTTTATCCATCTTAGGTCAAGCATTTACCAAACTTCTCAACAGCATTTGGCCTTATTTTCATGGATAAATTTTATGAAAAGAAAGGAAATGTGTGGTTTCACTGGGGATTGAGAAACAGGACCCTTCTGCTGTGTTAAAGAAGATGAGATGACCATACACTATTGTAACTCGAGGGTGGTATGCTTCTTCCCTTGATCTCTGCAATACTGTATGTTGCCAAGTGCTACACTTTTTAAAATATAGATATTTGTGTATGCTAGTGGCAGATGAGATAAAAAACTTTCTCTCAACCTAGGAGATATATTCATACCATTTTGCTATTAACAGGAACACTATTAGACCGCGCACAATCCTTCCGAAAACTGATAACACTCACGCTACTTTAGTGTTCCACACAATTTTTTTGAGCACAGGTGAAAGAGATTGACTTATAAGAAGCATGAACTGATGCCAAGAGACGAATAGGCAAAAAGGTGTCTTGGGGGAAGTGAGAACGATTGAGTTATGAACTCCTGAGATGCAGTTTCAACGTGCTGGTGCCCTCCTCGTTAACTCAAGACAGCAAAGCCCGATTCATGGGATGTATTACTTTTAACTCAACAAACTGGACGTAAGGGTTCAACCATGCCTCCCGTGCACAGGCAGCCTTTCATGAGATCTCGTGGAAATAAAACCGAAGGTTTATGGGATATGAAACACAAACTGTACCATGTGGAATACTCAGTATAATGGCAGCTAAAATATTCCATCAAAAAGTAGAAGAATGTCTTTTACCCCTGGATTTGCCACAATGCAATGTTTCCAAATAATACTTTACTCAGGACTGAACTTAGGCTTTGATTAGTCGAACCTAAAAATCTCTTTATTCTATGTTCAGCATCTCTTATTTGTAACTAAGTGGAATTTGCAACACTGTTCATTTGCTCAGAAGAATTAGTGACGTTGCTTGGTGTCACCTTAATTTTGTCACAGGGACCCTTTTTATGGTAGAGGGGGCTGCTCGATAACTAGTGCATCGCATTGATCACCATTGGGTTTCCAGTTGACCCTTGCGATGAGCATTAAAGAGTTCAAGCAATATTTGAGCTTTATTTATGTGTTGAGATGGTTTATAATGATGAACCAAGGACCTTCTGTTCTTAAAGCAGAATGGTTGGACAACTACACTATGGAAACCATCCGTTGGGAGATGTGTCACCTGACTACCCAAACTGTGATTGCGCTGGAATTAAATATGAATGCAGTATCCTTTAGTGGGCTAGTCGACAGTACGCAATCTTTTTGTCTTTTAAAGAGTAGAATCCCTACAAAAGAATAGTTTGCCTAGAGAGGAATGAAATCCTGAAGCTCACTGTTTTATTTTACCACGTTTTCTCATGTACAGTAGATCTCATATGTTATTATCGTGCCGATGGCAACGATATTCAGTTGTGCATAGTTTGAACAGGGCATCTAACACAGTTTGTGCAAAAGCAACATGGAATTAATGGGACATGACAGCAGGACTTACTGCCTGCAAGCGGCTGGGATAACAACTACATTATAAAAGCCGAAGGTTAAGGCTTTTACGGTTAGCCATCGGGGTTTAACATTATGTCTCCAGGAGCCATTTTACACAAAAGGTAATTTAGGTATCGGTAGGGACAAACTGAAACGCTTTTTTCTCATGATATGACTAGCAGCCTTTTATTTTAATGGTAGAGCAGTAAGAGATTGGATAACTTTGAGAGGAGTAAATTGTTAATAGATTGACTTTTGTATTTGAATAGTTCTGTCATGGAAGTCAGATACCGTCTCATGAGTGACATCTTAGTTGTATTAAAATTTGTGGGAAGAATAGATGGGGAAAATGCATTTAAGAAGTTTAAGGATTTAATTTTGTGGTTCAAAGAACTAAGAATACACAATGGTTTCAGTGGGGATTGAACCTATGACCTTCTGCGTGTAAAGCAGACGTGATATGTGAACATCTGGGCGACATTCAACATGAGCGTGACACGGTTGTGTCACGTCATGTGTGGAATTTACATAATGGTGACCCCAAATGTTTAAAATGGATTGGAATTGATTCATTATATACCGTCCATACGAAAAGGCAATATTGATAAGAAATTGCTTCAAAGAGAAACCTTCTGGAATTTCACCCTCAAGACACTCACACCAAATGGCCTCAATGAGCAACTGGATTTCAGTTGCTACATTTAATAAACATGTTTATCTGCCATTTACCTACCTCTCCTTTCGTATATTTTTCTCACACTATAAGAATTCTGTCTAGTCTCCAACACCCTGACCTGTGCCATTTTTTACTGAGCCCCAATCTATTCATTGGGACATTGCCAATTAAAGCCAAGCGATTTCTTTGTTTTTTTGTTGTTGTTTTGATAATAAGCTTCCTCAGTATCTGAAGGAGTGCATATATTTTATACCTGACCACGATCTAAACGTGGGAACCAGGTTGCTATGGACGCCAATCGACGCCTGTGCAATATTCTGGCGCCGTGGTCGTCATTTCCGGCGCAGGACACGAGCGCTTATAAACTGATGCGGCTCAGCTGTCGGGGTCTCCGCCCGGCATAGCATTGCTGACAGTTTGCACTCTGTCATACACAGAGTGCAAGAGCGCATGCACCATTCCTAACACAGATTGTGGCTCTAAGGTAAACATCTTTCTGTGATATCTATAGGTTTTGGAGCTTCTTGTTTATCTGTGAATGACTCAATTGGTATATATTTTATATTTTTTTCAGTATTATCATCATTTCCTTAATGAATGAACTAGAGGAAGTCATACAGGCCAGATAAGTAGCTATCTTGCATATCTTTAAATTGCCTGTGTCAGTACAAACCTCTTTTGCATTTCTTCATTGAGATGTCTTGAATGCCCTTCTGTGTCAGTATAATCTCTCTTGCATTGTCTTTGTTGATATGCTTTTTTTGTGTGTCAGTACAAACTGATCTTGCATTGTTGTCATTTGCATGCTGGATACATTTTTTGTACTAGTGACATATCTTTCCCTATATTATATCCCCTGAGGAGATCCTATTGATTAGGGAGGATCGAAACATGTTGGGAGTTTCAATTGTGAGGGATTAATAGGGCTTTTCTAGTAAGGGATAGGTTCGTGACGGGACCGTCCTTTGTTTCGGGATGATAATCCTGGTTTAGGCAGCAGAGTATTAGCTACCTAGGGATTAATAGTGTTATCACAGCCGTTCCTTTATCTATGGTATCAGTTTTAATTGTCTATTCCTCTGGATTAGAGGTTTTTGTCGCCACTATATTTTTATTGTTTTATTATTTATAATCTATATTTTAATTTGTTCTATCGCTGTTTAGGGTTTTGTTTTTTGATCTTGATAAGTGAGACACGTGGCCTTATATTTAGGACCATAACTAGGGTTGTATTCTGTATAATTTTTCTTGGTATGGCCGGTTTTTTGTCGCAGGGCAGTAATTTTGATGAGTGGTCATTGGAGGCGAAAGACGTTTTTTCAGATAAGGTTTACCTACAACAGAAATATGTCCCTACCTTTAACATCGCATTTAGGGAATTGACCCGTATTTATAAGGAACAAATAACATGTTGGTGGGAAGTAGAGAGTTTGGATAATTATATCAAACACAATATAGTGCCAAGAGGTTTAAGAATTACTCTAATTCCCTCAAGTCGCACTAGATCTCCCTCGTTCTGTAATAAATGGGAACAGGAGGCGACTCAAAGTTCAATTCGTTTCATGAAATTGCTTCTGGATGAGGAACGAATTCACCTTGAAGAAGTAAATTCTAGACAGAAATTTTCAAAAGAGACAGAATTTGTAAATAAGGAAAAACAACTACAATCTACCATTGAGAGACATAAATATCATCTCTAGGATAGAAAACATAAACAATTTCTGCGTGATTTGGCAGACTTCAGAGAGAATAAAGCCTATACTTTAGTAGGTAATAAAAACTCATATAGAGAATCTGCCACGGACACCTCATCCACTGAAACCGATATCTCTGACACTGAGAGAGACCCGACTAGTGGAGCTCCGAGACAGAGTACCAGATCGAGAGGGAGTAGAGGTAGGAGAGGTGGGAGAGGTGCACGTAATGCATACAATTACCTGGATTCAAAAAACTCATACGAACTAAGGGAGAGAGTGAAGAGGTCATACAAATACTAAATGAACCTAGACTGGATGACAATGGGATCCAGGTTATAAACCTGTCGAAACGTATCTTGACTGACGTTGAAAACAGTGTACTATGTAAGGGACTGACTTTTGTACCGACATCTAACTTTAATCTGTTTAATTGGACCCGTGATCTACATCTCTTTGCAAGAAAACTGCGCTGGCATAAGTTCTTTGCACTAAGAGACAAAAAAGAGTGTAAGGAACTTGGTATTCCCTTGAGTTTGCTTGAAGACGTTCGCCTGCTATATGGGTTATCTGAAATCTCATTGACAGATACTGGTAAAGGACCTTTTACTGAACTTAAAACTAAAGTCAGAAAATGCCACCCATTGGCGAGTCATCATGTATTGATGTCTTCTTAGATCTCACCCTGAAAGATCTTGAGAAAGTAAAAGGGAATTTATGTAACAACTGCAACTCCAACTAGAGAATATCATTCCATATTGCTATTAAAAGGACAATATTAGACGCGCACAATCCTCCGAAACTGATAACACACACTTCTAGTGTTCACACATTTTTTTGAGCACAGGGAAAGAGCATCTGACTTATAAGAAGTGAACCTGTGCCAAGAGCGAATAGGCAAAAGGTGTCTTGGGGAAGGAGATGAGTTTTGAAGTGCAGGTTTCAAAGCTGCTGTGCCCTTTAAATCAAGACAGGCAAAGCCTGATTAATGGGACTTTTCTTCTTTTCAACAAAACTGGGTAAGTGTCAACCATGCCTCAGTGCCGGCAGCTTTCATGAGATCTCAGTTGGAAATAAAACCGAAGGGTTTATGGGATATGAAACCAGCAGTACCCATGTGGAAACACAGAATAGATGTCAGCTAAAATATTCCACTCAAAAGTAGAAGAATGTCTTTTACCCCTGGATGCCACAATGCATTGTGTTCCAAATAATACTTTTACTCAGAATGGAACTTAGGTTTGGTAAGTCAGAACTAAAAATCTCTTTATTTTATGTTCAGCATCTCCTTTTTGTAACAGTGGGAAATTTCAAATGTCATTTGCCCCAAAAAAT
>JAODAL010015852.1:0-20000 GCA_025379985.1 Phyllomedusa bahiana
AAAGCCAAAATTTTAAAATACTGAGGACAAGTAGGGAAGTTTCCCAGGGTTAGGTTCCTCTCGGTGCCGTCCTTATCAGGACGTGTATACTCCCGTATATCAGGATAGGGTATCACTAGGAATATCTTGAGGGCTTTTAGGGTGAGAACTTTCCCTCAATATTCTTACTTTTGTGTTACCTAAAGTCCTCCCTGGGTAAGTGTTTTCATTGTGGCTTATTTATCAAACATTATTACATTTTTAGCGCTGTTCTACACGTTATAAATATTTTATTTGGTCTAAATAAAAGTTATGTTTTATTTTATTTAGTGTGCCTTTCCATGATGACAGAGTGCACATAGTACATTACTTACCTTCTTATCAGCACAGGGAGAATGTCAACAACTTACGCTGAGTCATGAAAGCTGCAGGCCTGAGAGGGAGGGGGTGAGCAAGGAGTGAGGAATAAGGGAGCGTCTCAAAACTTAACTCAAATAATAACTTTACAACAGTGGATTCTCAATACAGCAAGACACAGTCTCATAGACAGCACTTTCTACCCGGTGCCTTAACAGCTCATTCATTTTTCCTGTCATCCGATAAGAAGTGTTTCACGCAAGCGCGGCCTGTCAGTTCCTCTGGTCGTGTCTAGTGGAAGCTTTCAGGTAACTAAGGGGGACTGAGCAATGCTGTAGCTCTCACAGGCTTCACTTTTGTAATCACATATATTTAGAAAAGTGATTAAATGCCCATTTTGAAGGTTCCCACGTCAACATTACATGGTGGCAAAACCCCTTTACTATACATTAAAAACTCCCTGATACATTTTTTTGTGGACATTGAGAATTTCTCTGTCCAATAAGCAGTGTATTTTATCTATTTCCTTGCTTGTTTTGTACACTTTTTGTGGACATTGAGAATTTCTCTGTCCAATAAATAGTGTGTTTTATCTATTTCACTTCTTGTTTTGCTTTTCTATTTAGATTGAGGGACAGCCTTTGGATAGGTGGGGTCGCCCCTTTTGGGGCGGGTGCCCCCCTTTTGGATAGGTTCAGCATAGTGACGCTATTTAGGAATCTTCACAGTGTTGTGGAATTTTTTTTTTTTTCTTCTCGCAACAGATGTTATATATATCAGCGTACTCTGCAGAACCGTGACTTACAGACATTTATTAGGCCATATACTGGCCATACGTTTGATACATGTGCTTTTAATGCTGTATATTTATCTTGTGCCTCTTTATCTCTAGGTGTTTCCTATACCTTGGTATTTGACCGTATAGGGAAGGTTTATTGCACAATTTTTTTTGTATCAGGGAGTTTTTAATGTATATTAAAAAAATCTTGTAGTTTTATTCATTTTTTGGGGGGGTTCTAGATTCTTCTGTGAGCTGTATTGTTCGGATCCCAGACGAGTATCTTATTTTTCTGTGAGAGCATTATATAGACAGCCCATTGATCTTAAAGGGGTTGTCTCATCTCAAAGTTTCAAGCATGAATGAAATAATGCTGCTTGGCTCTTTCACTTCCTGGTCAAGCTGTCTGTAATTAGCATATGAGCTCCATGTATTCAGACTTCTGCTAATTAGTTTAGATTAGCTCAGAAGCTTCTCTGGACCTGCTTGCAGCAGATTTATCTAAAATAAACAGTACTAATTAGTGTCTTTTGTCTGAAAGATCAGATAAAAACAGACTCTCACTGCCGCAGTTCTGCGTTGGCCACACACTGTGTGGTGACGTCACTCCCTGCTATCAGATAGAACAAACAGCAGGGGAGAAGAAAGTACACAGGTCAGTCACTTGGGAAACCAGAGAGAGCCAGGAAGGTGATAAAATCATTTGTAGCTCCTTAAAAGAAAATGAACAAACCAATATATTTGGAAAACGTCTTCATTTAGTGTTCCCTACATGTTGAAAGCTAATCTTTGTAGCGAGACAACCCCTTTAATGAAAACTGTGTAATGCTTCATTTCTCCTGTGGTGATGCTGTAGGGAAATTGAAACGCTTGCATTTGGCCACCACACAGATTCGAGTTGATCACTGGGGATCCTAGGTGAAGACAACCCCTTTAACTAACTCTAAATATGTCAAAATAAAAATTCTGCCTTATATTGTCCTCTAGAACCTAAGAAATAAGCTCTCAAAACACTGTTTTCAAATTAAATAGAAATGAATGAAAGGTTGTCGCGGCCACACCACTAATATGCAAATAGGCATTAGGGAAGAGAGCTAGTTGTCTGGTGTCACCTATTGGAAGTACCGTCCCTTACAGCCACACACGTTAAAGAGCCTTGAAACATGACAGGAGATTTTAAGCCAAGCCAATATCCTCTCCATAAGAACGAGTCTGCCACCTACAGACAGCTGTTTCGAGGTGTTTGCCCCTCATCGGTGGAGGATAGGGTCCTTCCTGACTAGACAAGAGGATTTCAATTTTGGTGTAAAGTTTCTTCTTGATAAGATACTGTTAAGGTGTAGGAAGACTTATAGGCACCGTTGATGTAAACACTTCTGAATGGTCTGATGTGACACTTGGGACCACATGTATGTACCTGTTTAGGTCTAAAACTCACTTTTTTGCCTATAGGTTACTATGGGCAAAAGAGTGAGTTTTAGACCTAAACATGTGGCCCTTGGTGCCTCTCACCTCCTTTAAACCTGCCTGGAGTTGTTCAGCATTCATCAACCGGTTCCACAGGGCATTAGTTACAATAAAGCAGTCAGTGTGTGTGATGGAGCCAAAGGACGTCCACTTCTTTGCCTTTCTGTGACTCTTCCAGTTTCTCTGTATCTCTGCTACAACCTACTGATGACAATCGGTGACACTCTAAGCTCAGTGGCCTCTTTCGTCTGAGAGTATCCTGCTAGAAGCTTCACAATGGTGAGGTACTGCTGATCAATTGTAAGGTGTTGTCTTTGAATCGTGATGTGAAAATGTTATCTCCTTAATTTATTGGGCGATTCAACACTAATATGCAAATAGATTTTAGGGAAGAGAACTAGTTGTCTGGTGTCACCTATTGGAAGTACCGTTCCTTACAGCCACATCTAACTCATTAAAGAGCATTGAAACATGACAGGAGATTTTAAACCAAACCAATATCCTCTCCATAAGAAAGAGTCTGCCATCTGCAGACAGCTGTTTCAAGGTGTTTGCCCCTCATCGGTGGAGGACAGGGTCCTGCCTGACTAGACAAGAGGACTTCAGTTTTGGTGTAAAGTTTCCTCTTGATGAGATACAGTTAAGGTGTAGGAAGACTTATAGGCAGTGCTGATGTAAACACTTCTGAATGTTCTGATGTGACACTTGGTGCCTCTCACCTCCCTTAAACCTGCCTAGAGATGTGTGGCATTCATCATCCGGCTCCACACTGGTTACAATGAAGCAGTCATTGTTGTATCATGAAGCCAAAGGATGTCCACTTCTTTGCCTTTCTGTGACTCTTCCAGTCTCTCTGTTTCTCTGATAAACCTGCTGAGCTCAGTGGCCACTTCTGTCTGAGAGCATCCTGCATGAAGCCTCACAATGGTGAGGTACTGTTGATCAATTGTAAGGTGCTGTCTTGGGCTCAAGATGGGAAAATGTGATTCTCTTAATTTATTGGCTTTAGGGAAGAGAACTAGTTGTCTGGTGCCACCTATTGAAAGTACCATCCGTTACAGCCACATTTGACTCTTCAAAGACTCTTTAAACCGGACAGGGGATTTTAAGCCAAGCCAGTAACTTCTCCATAAGGGTGCTTTCACACGGTGCGTTTTTGACGTGTTTTTTTAACGCCTTTTTGATGTGTTTTTTTATGCATTTTTTGTGCAGTAATGTACAGTATTAATTGCTGTGCCTTTATGCACAAAAAATGCATCAAAAACACGTAAAAAAACACGTCAAAAACGTAGCATGTGAAAGCACCCTAAGAAAGAGTCTTCCATCTGCAGACAGCTATTTCAATGTGTTTGCCTCTCATCAGTGGAGGACAGGGTCAGTGCCTGACTAGATAAGAGGACTTCAATGCAGCTCTGAAGAGGTGACATTCTCCTGGATGAGATGCCGTTAAGTTGCAGGGAAACTTGTAGGCCATGAAATGCTCTTTGAGAAATAAAATATGCCTACTGGCTTGTCTCAAAGCTTTTTTTGATACCTGTGCACCATAAGTAGTGATATTGGATCTAGTTACACGCCCATATTAGTGGAACTGGTGAGTAACTAAAGTAAGAATCCTTTACTCTTTTTCTTTTGGTCTTTTTCCTCTAAATTGTCCCCTGATGTGATCAGGAATATCAGTTGAAAAACCTTTGAGGCTGGTCAAAACATGTCGGGACTAGGCTGGATGATGTTATAGGGATTGTCATAGATTAGGGTTAGGATCCTGGCGGGAACGCCCTTATCAGGGCGATTATCCTACTTTAATAGAATAGGGATTGTTCTAGTTTCTCAGGACTAGTGTACGATTTCCCGGTTTGTATTTAAGGCATCGTTTTGTTCTTAAAGGGGACGCCTATTTATTGATGTTTTAATCTGTATCATTAAAAGTTATATTTTAGGACTTTACCTCTTCTTTGGGATTTATTATTTGTTGGTCTAGAGGTTGTGTGTAAGACAAGGTTAGCGATTGTCTATTTTTGGTCTGATTGTCTCAAAGCCCAACCTCCAGATGACTGTATTGGAGGCGCATTTCAACTGTTGCTCCTCCACCTCTTTGCTACTCTTCCATTGTCATTGATCTGAGGTGGGGGTGGTTGCATTTTGGGGTCATTGTCTTTTTGCTTAATGGAGAGTTCACACCAGGAGCAATGTCCAGCTTTGGTTTTTCTATGTGGTCTTCAGTATAATTTATCTTTATGTACAATGCACTTCAAGATATCCAAATTGGCCTTGACCTGACTGTGATGTCATGATGATGACATCACCCCAGGTGAAAGGTTCAAACAGATGCCCATAGACTGTTCCAATGGCACTAGTATGGGCTCTATATACTGAACCCAGGTAACCCCCTCCTGTATATTCCCTGATAGTTCATGGCAGCTGAGATTTGATTTGTCAAGACTGAATCACATTTCTTTCTAAAATCAAGAAAGCATTTTATATGTTCCTAAGCCTGGGATCTGCTGAGCACCATCATGCCATAAATCATCCAGTAATGGCCATTGTTTAGCAGCTCTGCGGATTCGCACTAGAGGAGGTGTAAAATTAGATCACTTCAAATCAAGGAGTTCTATTAAATAACAAGGAGAGGAAAAAGTTTCACTTTTCCAGATGGTGATAAATGACGGCTCCTTTCCCCTTTCACCGTCCCCCCCTTATTTGAAAAGTGATTTCCCTGTTGGCTTTTAGATGTAAGACTGTATCCTTGATCCTAATACTAGCTGCCATCACTCAAATTCCAAGGACACATGCAAGGTTTTCAATATGGGTTCAGGGTAATGCAAATTTATAGGCATGCCAAGAGCAAGAAAGGGCAAAGTGTTCACCATTACACTGTCAGAATAAATAAGGGGTTAGTACCTAATACCTCTGTGTCTCTGGTGGTAAAGGAATTGATATTGGTGGTCAAGGGTGGTTATTGGTCAATACATGATGTCTCTGAAGCTCTACGGTACATTAGGAGGTCAGCCTCTAATATTCCTGAAGATTTCGAAGGGTGACAGTATTAATATGTTATGATCAGCCGATTAGTAATGATTTTCCAGGCTATTTCTGTCTTATTCTAAGCGTGTTTGTTTAGAATGGTTACACATATGCTCATTTTATTTGCTTATCAGCTAACCATGCTGCACAGCCTTGGCTCGTTGAGTAGATTGGCTAATTGCTTCTCTCTCTAAGGCTATGTTCACACGGCTTATTTTGGGATGGATTTCAGTCTGTAATTTGCGCCGTACTGCGCGAAATATGGCGGAAATCCATCCCAGTCATTACGGTAATCCACAGTTCTCATAGAGAACTATGGATTACGTCTCCTCTCCTCACTTGCCGTATTTCGCGAGCGGGGAGAGAAGTGACATGTCAATTATCACAGCGGGATACGCGCCGTGGATAATGAATTTCTATGGGGCCGGCTCCCTCCCCCCTCCACCCCGCCCCCGCTGCCGAGCACACGGTGTAATTGTGGGCAAAATCCATCCCCGTAATTACGCCAACAATAAGCCGTGTGAACATAGCCTAAGGATTCTTTAATACGGAGCAGTTTTGGTGCATTTTTGTGCAGAACTGTACAGCATTAATTGCTGTGTCTTTCTGCTCAAAAAACGCATCCAAAAATGCATCAAAAATTCCATCAAAAACGCAACTGCATTTTGGTGCGTTCTTGGGTGCGTTTCAAAAAATGCACTATAAACGTACCAAAAAAAGCTCTGTGTTAAAGCACCCTAAGGGGCCGTTTACACGGCAAGGGATAAATACCAGTCGGTTTATGCGACCGGTATTTGACCTGTTTTAGTGCCGTCCCCACAGCCATGGGGGGGGAGGGGGGGGCTTTTCTCAGCGATGAGCAGAGAAAAGCCATCCCCCTTCACATTGTCTTGCACATATTCCGTCCGAAAACCGGACAGAAGAACGTGCAAGCGCAATGTTATTCGGGCGGCCCGCGGGCGGAAAAGTCCACCGGGCGGAAAACCCGTGCAGTGGGGACTGCTGCACAGGTTTTCCATAGTGCCCCATTGTGCTCGTTTGGGGCCGGTTTTTCAGATGGTCTGCAAAACCGCAAACTGTCTGACAAAGCAGCCGAAAACCCGTGCCGTGGGGACATGCCCTAAATGTTCCTGGTCTGGTGTTATGAAGTGCTGTTGTATCTTATTTTTTTCTTTTGTCCAGTTTCCAGTATCTTTGATGTGTCCTGCCTTGTCCTGTTAAGTAACATTGGAGAATAGTGCTTGTTCTGAGATTGTGCTGTCTAGAGTTCTTGTTGCTGCGTGTCCAGCCTAGCCGTGCTCTGTCTGAGTTTGTTGTAGTCCTTGAGAATCTCAGTTCTTGTGTTTGTATAGTTTTCTGTTGTCCTTTGGCTTAATGGGCTCTGGGTCCTAGGTTAAGTTGCTCTCTCAGGGTAAGTTGTATTCTAGAAATTGTTTTAGGGAAAGTATTAGGGATAGAAAAGGGTCAAATGGTTCCTGGCTTTAGGGTCAGATGGCAGGGATAGGTTTGGAGGAAGATTTATGGAATGTTAGCGCAGGTTCAGATACCTTTTTTTGTTTTTCTGCTTCCTTATGGAACTCAGTCATAGTCTGTGTCGGACTGCGGTGTCTAGGGTGGAGTGTTGACTCTAGGGGCCCAGCAGCTGAATCGTTTCTGGGCCCACCAGTTGAGTCGTTTCTGGGCCCACCAGTTGAGTCGTTTCTGGGCCCACCAGTTGAGTCGTTTCTGGGCCCACCAGTTGAGTCGTTTCTGGGCCCACCAATGGAGTTTATTTTAGGGGCCCACCCTATAGCTACTGTAAATGACTGTGTATGTCTCCTATACTCTGCCTCTTACTTTTTGCTTCTACTGGGGATGTACTGTATATGCAATTAAAATCAACTCCAGGTCTACCATGCTCAGGGGCCAAGCTATCCCCTTGTGGGCCAGTCCGAGCCAGAGCAGAGTATCACCACTAACAGTGTACTTATCATCATATGTCCTTTTTATCATCTTAAGGGTCCACACGACAAGCATTTTCCATGAAGATTCAGACTTGAAATCGTCGTCTAAAACCGAATGTAATATCATCCCCACTGACCTCAATAGATAATATACGTTATAGTCCATACAACACATAATTTTGAAGGTTAAAGAAAGGTGGAACATGTTCTATATTCTGCCGTATTCCACATCAAAAGATGCATCCAAAACATCTGTATGTCAGATCTGCATCCAAAATCCCATAGAGATGAATTGGACTCCTATTCTGACTGTGAATCCGACATGGTTTTCAATGGTAGAATCCAATGAGAATCTGACAAGTAGTTCTTACTCGTCATATGGACATACCCAGGGCTGGGTTGGCGGGAAGGTGAAGGTAGGCGACTGCCTTTGGCACCACTTCCAATGACAAAGAGAATGCAAAGAGCTATGGAGCGGGCTGCATTCTCCATAAAGGGACATTATATGCCGTGTTTGCCAAGGGCACCAGAACACCTTGCCTCAGTCCAAGACGTAGCCTAACGTGAGTCCATCAAATTTTTTAGTTTACTCAACATGCGACTATTTAGTTCTGTTTGTAGTCTGTAGTCCACCGGTGATATCAGATAACGTTATTATCTTTCATGGTCTATGGTACTAAAGTGTAGATATAATTTAATTGTATAAAATCTAAATATATTTGTAGAGGGGTCGGAGCTCCTTTTTTTCCTGTAAGGCTATGTTCACGCGGCGTAATTGCTGGGCGTACAGTACAATACGATCGTATTGTACGAGCGGGGAGAGGAGGCGTAATCCATAGCTCTCTATGAGAACTATGAATTGCTGTAATTCCGGCGTGCATCTCGCTCGTATTAGAGCCCAAATATGACGTGAAATGTGCGCCGAAATTACATCGTGTAAACATAACCTAACAGAGCATCAAATTAGTGATAAAATTATCGCTACCTGCAGCCACCACTAGGGGAAGCCCACTGCATACAGATCTAAATTGCTTCCACTAAACTCAAATCTGTATGAACAAAGGCATAACTTACAGTTCCTGCAGAATCTATGACAGGACCCCCGCTTGCCATGGGTTCTTCAGGCTCTCTCAGGTTCCAAGGATGGGTAGCAACTGCTAACTTTACACCCCCTATAATGATGCTCCTGTGTAGGAAAGGTGCTGCCCCTAGTGGTGGTTTTAAGCAGACAGAATTGTACAATATCAGTTCTTTATCATCTCTGTATCCATCACCCTTGATGCAGAGACAGAGAGGAGGGTTAGCTTGCATAATGATCTGAGCCAGCCAGCCCCACCGAACTACATCGCCAGCACAGTGAGCAAGGGGAAGGACTCTGCGCTCCATCTTCTTCAGAAAGAAAGCGGGAGAGGAACTGCGATGACCCCACAGTGAGGGCTGGAATAGGGTCATCAGTGCTGTATTCACATTGAAACATCTCTACAGGGTCTGTAAGGCAAATGTTAATTTTCCGTTTATCTGATAGGGATCTTCCACTCAAGATCTATTTTTTCTGATCAGCTACTTTGTATAAGCACAAGCCCATCAGGAAGTTAGTACAAGATAGTACAAAAGTGACCTGGTAGAATTAAAGGGGTTTTCTCATTTCACAGATCATAGTTCAACAGGTGGGGACGAAAAATCTAAGCATGGGCCGTTTGTTTAATCCTTGGAAGTGAGAGAGCGCTCCGGTCGGGTTACGCCCAGGTCCTGCCCCCCGTCGTATTCGGGAACGCACATCAGAAGGAATAGCAGGGGCGAGGCTGTGAATGGGAGAGAGCAGGAACATGTGTGCACTGATAGGAGTTCCGCCCCCGGTCATATTCGGGAACACGCGTGAGACGGAGTAGTTGTGCATGGGAGCGTGCAGGTATGAGAGAGAGAGTGAGAGAGAGAGAGAACGTGTGCGGTGCGGGGTTTGCTGCGCTCGTTCACTGACAGCGATCAGTGGTCCTGCAGCAGAGAGAGAGAGATAATATGCAGTCCCATGTAAACACAAAAAGATAAAGTGTATAGTTTTGTTCTGCAGATCTGTAGAGGTCAGAGGTGTAATAATCTGCAGGATATATCACTGTATATGAAAGAGAGACAGAGAAAAAAATAATCACCTCTCTTTCCCAGAGTCCTGAATGTCAAATGCCCATTCTAGTTACAAAGTATGTAGAGAGAGCGAGAAATTTAGATATACACTATGGAGTTACACTTAGCTTTTCACTTCCAATGACAGCTGAGAACCTCTCCCTTCCCCCAGCTCACACAGAATGAATTCTCATGTGCACACGTTGGGGCGTCTGCAGAGAGAAGATACTCCCTGCTGGGAGGAGAAACACGCCCCTCCATTTCATAAGCTCTCCTTAGCAAGCAGTATAAACGGCTGCCAAATGATGAAACGAGAATACCCCTTTAAGTTATTGGGAAGCCACCATACCTATAAGATTGGACACATGGAGTACCACAGAGGCCGCCTATGCAGCTGTTATGGCGCCATTGGAGGCAATGGCGCCCTTAGACACCGGGAACACCGCTCTGACTGTTCCATTCACTTGCTGCATCTCCAGAGGTTCTGTATTGTTAGCAAACAATGGGGTGGAGAAACAACTTTCTACAAGGCTTATCTTAGCGCTCAACCATTAAAACTTCAACAAAATTTTTGTACTCATGAAATTAATTTATGGCTAAAACTGTAATGAGATTTTGTCATTAAACAGCAGCACAATGCCGCCATCTGTTCTCACGCTTTATAAAAACATATTAATATCGCTAGCCTGTCGTTTAAAGCTACATCCGCACGCCTCCGCCATTCATCACAAAGGGACACTGTTGACTTTTTTTAATTTATCTGGAGGCAGAAGTCATGTCTGGTTAATTGTTACACGTCTATTAATGAGAAAGTGATGAATCCCACAGAACAGGCGCACACGCCGATGTCAGGGCCATCCGGAAGATTGTCACATAGTCTCTGTAGTGTCCTGAAAATCCCGGGCGGCGTCAGGTTATTACTGGGATTATGGACTTTAAGAAGCCCCTTCCCTGGTCTCCTACCAGGGCTACTATGGTTAATAGGAACCACGATGCCCTACAATCAAAGGCTCTCACACTGACGGCCTGAGAACATATATTTATGTAATATACACCCAAGCATGTTCTGCCATATATGATCAACTGCATAATGGACTAATCATGTAAGGGTTTTTATTAGATAGATAGATTGATTGATATGAGAGAGATAGATAGATAGATAGATAGATAGATAGATAGATAGATAGATAGATAGATAGATATGAGAGATAGATACATGATAGATATGAGCGATAGATACTCTTTAGGCAGGTATATGTCCCCCATAGTCTGTAGGGTAGACAGGCATAGATCCCCCAAGTCTGTATGGTAGGCAGACATAGGTCCCTCATTCTCTGTAAGGTAGGTAGCTATAGATCCCCCACAGTCTGTAATGTAGACAGGCATAGGTCCCCCATAGTCAGTGTAGGTAGGCCTAGGTCCTCCACAGTCTGTAATGTAGACAGGCATAGGTCCCCCATAGTCAGTGTAGGTAGGCCTAGGTCCTCCACAGTCTGTAATGTAGACAGGCATAGGTCCCCCATAGTCAGTGTAGACAGGCATAGGTACCCCCTAGTTTTTGTAGGCAAGCATAGGTCCACCATAGTCAGTGTATGCAGCCATAGGTCCCCCATAGGCAGTATAGGCAGGCATAGGTCCCATCTAGTCAGTGTAGGCAGGCATAGGTCCCCCATAGGCAGTATCAGCAGGCATAGGTCCCCCATAGTCAGTGTAGGCAGGCATAGGTCCTCCACAGTCTGTTATGTAGACAGGTATAGGTCCCCATAGTCAGTGTAGGCAGGCATAGGTCCCATCTAGTCAGTGTAGGCAGGTATAGGTACCCCATAGTCAGTGTAGGAAGGCATATGTCCCCCATAGTAAGTGCAGGCATGCATAGATCCCCCATAGTCAGTGAAGGCATGCATAGATTCCCCATAGTCAGTGTGTGGTGTCGTGGAGTGGCACAGAGGGAGGCAGAGGAGAAAGTGATGGGATCGGTCAACCACAGGCCCGGGGACCCGATCCTTGTCACGATGGCTACACACTTCACTACCCACACCTCTCATTCTCCTCCGGAACCCGTGAAGAGGGGGTTTGCACTTTAGATGATGGTGGTAGTTGTTCCCCCAGGGCACACTCCCTTGCTGGTCTCTCCCTCAACTGCCTGATGTAGGTGATGTGTCAGGTACCCTTGGTGTTTCATGTACAACTGACAGACAGGAGACAAAGGGTTGTCATTTTTACAATCATCTTAGGCCTCTTTATTCCACCAGGCAAGATGGTACACACATGACAGTGGTCAGCATTCAAGCTGCATCTCAGTCCTTCCAGTCCCAGCCACTCTGTAGACTAAGACAGGATAATGTTCCTAAATAAATTCCCTTGCATGACTATGTCTCATAGTAAATGAGCTTTTCCTCTTTCTTGATCCACTCCCATGCGACCAGGGAAGATAAGGGATCAAAGTGGACCTCTGACAGCTTGCAGACGATGATGATGGTAACACGGATAGGTGAAGGTGGAAATCAGTGGAGAGAGACAACTCCCCTTGAGGGAACGGGAGGGACAAGCTCCCCTGGAGAGACGACACCCCATAGGGGAGAGAGACTCCACTTTGTAGAGATACTCCACTATGTAGAGAGGCTCCACTATGTAGAGATACTCCACTATGTACTGAGACAAGCTCCACTGGAGATCCGACTCCCCAGAGGGGAGAGAGACTCCGCTAAGGCAGCGCGCCGGACCGGGGCCACGCCCCCATGAGGGGAGGCGCGGCATGACCCGGCACGCTGGGCGCGGCCGGAGCGGGTCGCGGTGACGCGGCCGGAGCGCGTCATGATGACGCGGCTGCCGGGGGGGGGAGTCCCGGCGCAGGGAGGGGCGGTATTTAAGGCCGCCTTCTCTGCTCGGGAAAAGCAGTCAGCGCAGCACATGTGAGGCAGTGAGGAGCCCGTGCTGCGCGCGGGCGTTTAAACCCTAGCGGAACGAGCGACAGGATAAAAAGATGGCGGACGGGGACCGCCAGTTTGAGGAGCTGGGCGGCTAGCCGCATCCGGGGGTTGCAGCATGGTGCTGGACGCGGTGCGGCGGTGGTTAGCGGCACGGGGGCCCGCAGCCACGGATCCGCCGGCCGCCAGCAGGAGCAGCCGCAGACGAAGGGCCAGGCCTCCGCACGCCTGACCCCTGATTACATCCGAGGGCCCGTCGTCGCCGGGGGAGCCCTTCCAGGGACCCCGGGTCAGGGGGATCGCCCTGTGTCTTCGGGGCGGTCTTTCTGGGCCCCGGGAGGCTTTCCGAGTGGGCCGGCGGGCTCTGCGGGAACAGGGGGCCCGGTTTCACCAGTCCGGGTGCAGGTCCAGCTGTCGCCCCTTCGTCGGCGATCCGGTCCGTGTGAGCGGTTTGCCCCTGCTGGCGATGCTCCGGTCAGGGGGGTCACCCGGCTCGGAGGACGGTCGGGAGTCGGGGTGAGGGACGACGAGGGAGTCGGTGGGCCGGAAGGGGCTCAGCGGGCGGCAGGCTGTCGGCCCCGGCGGTGGTCGTCGAGGAGCATCCAGGACACCCGGCGGAGGCGTGGGGTCGTCCCCTCAAGACCCCCCGGCCTGCGAGGTCGGCCCCCCCCTGTTGGGGTTTGACGGCCTTGACCCGGGCTGCCGGGGACACCTGCGGTGGATCGAGATTGTCGGAGCGACGTCTCTTGCCAACCCAGGGGAAGGTGGTGGGGTCCACAGCCCCCACGCACCCTGGTGAGTACCTGTCTTTGTCGTGTTCGTTTCCCGATTTTTGCAGTCCCAGGGTGGTAGTGTAGGGAGCGCAGGGTTCACCCAGGGTCAGGAGTGCCGTGCGAGGGGGGGGCGAGGCAGCGGGGAATCGGGGAGGGCGGGGGCCCTTGGCTGATGCGGTCCGGGGGTTATTGGCGGGGGTGGAGTGGGGGGGGCTGGGCGGTGGGGTCCCGGCCCCGATTAGTGCGTGGGTTTCCCAACAACAAGTGGAAGGGAGGCCTTTGGTGGGGTTCGGCAGTAGCTTGCCCGGAGCAAGGGGCGAGTAGGGCGGGGGGTCACGGTGTCTGTGCAGACGAGAAGGAGCAGCAGGACACCGTGCGTTTAGATGACAAGGGCAAAAGGGGAGGTCTATGTCTGCTTTGAAGGGCCCTCGGGGTTTCATTTGAAGCAGGAGGTGCGTGAGAAGATATGTAAAGATGAATACGTTTAAATCTTTTCCATGCTGCCGCTGGAAAAATTTAACCTAGAAAAAGGGGGAAAAAGGAGGAGTTTAAAGAAGGAGGAAGAGGAAAAAGCGGCCCGGTGGCGTCTGATCCCCTCAGACGTTTACTAATTGGCTGCGGGGCATTTGCCATATTGGCAAGTGTGATTGGGGAGAAGGCGCCGGAAATTGTTCGGCGCTGTTTTGTTACATGGATCCCGATCGGGGAGGCGCATCGGGCTTATGGGGGGTTGGCGTGGTTGCGCTATGATGAGCGTTTCGCCAACGTAAGGGTCCGCCCGTCCATTCGGTGGGACCATAAGGACATAGGCCTTTGGTTGAAAGTCATGGCACCGACGAAGTTCGGTTCGCCCTTTCAGGGGGGGGGGGGGCCGGTGCGGCCGGCCAAGGGGGTAATGGCGGGGCAGCAGGGGGCGTGGCCCAAGCTGGTGGACAGAAAGGAGCTCGCTGGCAGTTCAATAGCGGCCAGTGTAAATAGGGGGCAGGATGTAAAAACAAACACCTCTGCGCGTTTTGTGGGGCGACCTCGCACCCTGTTTACCTTTTGTTTTAAGAAGGGGCGGGGGAGGGGGGGCCGGTGGTCGCAAGGGGGCGACACCGGTGAAACTCCGTGAGATGGAGCCGTTCCTGGCCAGGTTTAGTGATCGGGCGACGGCAGAATTGTTGCGGGAGGGTTTTGCGGAAGGTTTTAAGATCCCCCCCCCCCCGGTGCATCAGGTGCCTTTTTCGGTTTAAAAACCTCCCGGTCGGCGCATGAGCACCCGGCTGTAGTGACAGAGAAATTGGGGAAGGAGCTGGTACTGGGTCGGAATGTCGGGTCCTTTTGCGGGGCCAAACCTTTTCCGGATTTGGTGGTTCACCGCTGGGGGTGGTTTTTCCCGAAGAAGGAGCCGAATAAATTTTTCGTCTCATCCACCACTTGTCTTTCCCCAAGGGAAGCTCGGTCAATGATGGCATAGCACCGGAGTTGTGTTCAGTGGTGTATACATCATTTGACGAGGCGGTGGCTTGGTGCAGGTTTTGGGGCGGGTTCCTTGATGGCGAAGGCCGACATCGAATCGGCTTTCCGGTTACTTCCGGTGCATGGGAGAGCGTGCGTTTGTTGGGGTGTTATTGGGAGGGACAGTTTTATGTGGATAGGTGCCCCCAAAATGGGTTGTTCCTTGTCTTGCGCCTATTTTGAGGCGTTTAGTTCTTTTTTGGGAAAATTTGGGCAGTTAGGATGTCGCGGGTTTGGACTCAATCATTCATTATTTGGATGATTTTCTGTGTGTGGGGCCCCGGGTTCCCCAATTTGGGGGGCATGCTACAGGCGTTGTATTGGGTGGCAGAGCGGTTTGGGGGTTCCGCTGGCGGAAGGGAAGACGGAAGGCCCAGTGTTTTGTTTGAGTTTCTTGGGTTTTGTATTGATTCCGTGGCTATGGGTGTAGGTTTGCCGGAGGTTAAATTGGGGGCGTTTAAAAAAGGAAGTGCAGAGGGTGGGCCAGTTGAGGAAAATACCGTTGCGGGAGTTGCAGTCCTTGCTTGGCAAACCTGAATTTGCTTGCAGGTTTGCCAGGGGAAGGGTTTTTTGTAGGCGGTTGGCGAGGGCTACGGCGGGGATTGAGAAGCCGCACCACTTTGTGCGGTTGAACCGGGAACACAGGGAGGACCTGGCAGTGTGGGGGTCTTTTTTGGAAAAGTATAACGGCAAGTCCCTCATTCTGGGCAGGGAGGTCTCCAATTGGGAGGTGGACATCTTTACTGATGCGGCCGGCAGCAGGGCTTCGGGGCCATTTGCGGGGACAGCTGGTGTGCGGCTCCGTGGCCTACGGAGTGGTCGGACTCTCCGTTGGTACGCAATGTGGCGTTCCTCGAACTCTTTCCCAAAATGGTGGCAAATTGAGCTATGGGGGGGATGGGTTAGGGATCAGAAGGTGCGGTTCCATTGTGACAACTTGGGAGTGGTGCAGGCCATCAACAATTTGTCTGCATCTTCGCCTCCGGTGGTTCGGTTGCTACGGTTGTTGGTTTTGCGGTGTTTAGAATTAAATTCGTGGGTGGTGGCGGAGCACGTTCCGGGGGTGCAGAATGTTGTGGCTGATTCTCTTTCTCGATTGCAGTGGGAGCGGTTCAGGAAGCTGGCGCCGTCGGCGGCGGAGGAGGGAGAGAAATGCCCCAGTCACCTTTGGAGCGCGGCATCCGAGTCGCAGACCATTTGATCCGGGCTTCCCTGTCAGGTGGGACCTGGTTGGCCTATGGTAGGGCCTGGGAGATTTGTTCAGAATGGCTTTCGGGTTTTGGTCCCGGTGTCGGCGGGGGAGGATGAGGGTAGGGGGGCACTGTTGTGCCTGATGGTTTTACTTGGAGGGGCTTGGCTGGTCGTGGCTAAGGTACGCCAGATTTTATGGCGGGCTTAGCATTTGGTTTTAAGTGGAGAAGGAGGAGGGATCTGACAAAGGTTTTTGTTATTTCCCGGGCCTTGCGCGGTATGGGCGTGGGAGGGGGGCCAGGGATTTGCGTTTTGCCCCGTGGTGTTTGCGTTGTTGGAACGTTTAGGGGAGGTGGGTGCAGTCAGTGGCGGCCTCGGGGTCGAGGTGGCTTTATTTCGCTGGCCTTCTCGTTTAGCCTTTTTGGGGCGTTGAGAGTGGGGGAGTTGGTTTCCCCGAGTCGGGTAGAGGGGTGGCCTGCAGGCCGCGGACGTGTGGGAGCATGATGGTGCGGTGGTGTTTTGGATCCCACGTTTAAAGACGGATCAGGAGGGGAGGGGCCAACAGGTGCGGTTGAGGGGGATTCACGGAGCTCTCATGTGCCCTCTGGCTCGCTTTAGGGCATTTCGGGTTTTGGGCAGAGCGGTGGGTGGGCCCTATTGGTGCACCAGGTGGTTCCTTTCTGTCCCGCTATCAATTCGCGGGCGGTGTTCAGGCGCTGTTTGGGGGCATTGGGTCTGGAGCCGGTGAGTTCGCCCCGCACTCTTTTCAGATAGGAGCAGCAACGGAAAAGCGGCGGGTTGGGGTCTTCGCCCTGAGTTGGTCCGGAGGATCGGACGATGGGAGTCGGACCGGTTCAGGATATATGTGCGCCCCCAGTTGGTTGTCGGGGAAGGTCATAGGGGGCGGGGTTATTGGTCCGGCTTGTGCCTGAGTTTTGCGTCACGTTCGTGTTTCTGTTTCTTTGTAGCGCGGTCGCCTTGCCTGGTCTGGATCCTGGGACATTCCTATGTCCACTGGGGGCGGAGAGAGCGGGCGTCCGGCCGGAGGGGCGGCAAACTCGGCTTTCGCGCGATGTGGCAGTGATTCGGTGGGTAGGAAAGGCGTTTGGGATGAGGTGGCTGGGGGGTGGTGCCGGAATTTTTTTCGGTATGCGGATTGGATAGACCCCCGGATGTTTGGTGTTGCATGCGGGGGTAATGATTTGGGCTCCCTTACTTTCGGGAGCTGGTTAAAAACATTAAGTATGAACCCGTTTACGGTTGTGGTCCTCTTTCCCCGGGCTGGTCATTGTGTGGTCGGACATGGTGTTCCGGCATCGTTGGCGGGGGGGCCAGGTCGGTGGATAGCCTGAACAAGGCGCGGGTAAAGGCCAACAGGTCAGTGGCAGGTTTTGTGGCACGTAATGGGGGGGTGTTTGTGCGCCACCTCGAATTGGAAGCGGGAGTGGGGAATTTTTGGAGAGCGGACGGGGTTCACCTGACGGCGGTTGGATTGGACTTATGGGCCCTCGGTCTTCAGGAGGGTATTGAGAGGGCTCTCGGTTTGGGGGGGTCTCGCGTGCATGAGGGTCATGGCATGCTCGCGGTGGCGGTCGGAGGTTCTTGGAGTGGTGGAGAAATTGGTGAGGGAGTCCTTCGGGGTAGGATTCCCTCAGAGTTTGGGGTAACTTGGGCGGCCCGGCGAAGGTGGGCTCTTTCGGGGTGTTACCCTGGGGAGCAAAATAGAGGAGCCATAGAGTATGGCTTTTTGGGGCCTCCGAGCCAGTGGAGTACGGCTGGGGGCAAAATGGTGGTTTTGGTCCCCTTTGGGGATTTTGGTCGCCGGGTCGGTTTTGGGGTCCAAGGACCTCGGCTCCATGTTTGGTACTGTGGTTATAAAGTGTTATTCGGGTTATTTATGTGGTTGTATATAGATATATATATGTACATGGAGAGGCACGGGCCGAGGTGGATTATTTTTACGTGGAGGTTTATTTATTTACATATATATATTTTATATACCGGTGTACAGATTTATATGTTATTTATACTGGTTTGTGTTATATTTATGTGTATGTTTGTTAATAAAATGGCTGCTGTGGCCAATTAATCCAAGCAGGTGTGTGTTCATCACTGGGGGGGCTTCAGCAGGGAGGTGGGGATCAAGGAAAAATTGGAATGAAGATTGGGAGGGCAGGACGCGCAGACTCAGCGTTGCCCTGGGGTCAAGGCAGGGGGCCGGACCCGGGGGCCCCGCCCCATGAGGGGAGGCCGGCATGACCCGGCACGCTGGGCCTGGCCGGAGCGGGTCGCGGTGACGCCGGCCGAGCGCGTCATGATGACGCGGCTGCCGGGGGAGGAGGCCCGGCGCAGGGAGGGGCGGTATTATAAGCCGACTCTCTGCCCGGGAAAGCGTCGCGCAGCACTGTGAGGCAAATCCCACCCGCCCGCCCTTAAAATGGGGTTAGGAGCGTAGGAGGTGTGGTTTGTGGGGGAAGTTCTCGGCAAAGTTGGTTGCTGGGGATTATTTATGTCACGGTGGCCGTGGCGGTCGAGGTTCTTTTGGGGTGGTGGAGAAAATTGGTGAGGGAGTCCTTCGGGGTAGGATTCCCTCAGAGTTTGGGTAACTTGGACGGCCCGGCGAAGGTGGGCATCTTTCGGGGTGTTATCCCTGGGGAGCAAAATAGAGGAGCATAGAGTATGGTTTTGGGCCTCCGAGCCAGTGGAGTACGGCTGGGGGCAAAATGGTGGTTTTGTCCTTCGGGGATTTTGGTCGCGGGTCGGTTTTGGGGCTCCCAAAGGGCCTCGGCTCCATGTTTGGTTCTGTGGTTTTAATGTGTTATTCGGGTTATTTTTGTGGTTGTATATAGATATATATATGTTTATGGAGAGGCTCGGGGAGAGGTGGATTATTTTATAAGTGGAGGTATATTTATTTACATATATTATTTATATACCGGTTTACAGATTTATATGATATTTATACTGGTTTGTGTTATATTTATGGTATGTTTGTTAATTAAAACGGCTGCTGTGGCCAATTTAATCCAAGCAGGTGTCGTGTCATCACTGGGGGGCTTCAGCAGGGAGGTGGGGATCAAGGAAAAATTGGAATGAAGATTGGGAGGGCAGGGCACGCAGACTCAGCGTTGCCCTGGGGTCATGTTGAGATACTCCACTATGTAGAGAGACAAGCTCCACTGGAGAGACGACACCCCAGAAGGGAGAGAGACTCCACTTAGTAGAGAGACTCCACTTTGTATAGAGACTCCACTATGTAGAGAGATGACTCCCCAGTGGGGAGAGAGACCCAGAACATTAAATTTACCTAGTTTATATAACCTCCTACTCTACCCCCACCCTTGTGTTGTCATGGTGATTCTGGCCATAGCATATTTTACAGACGGGCAGAAGCAATTAGCTGAACACAGGGTTCAAGTAGGGGTCAACAAACACTTAACATACTACCTAGAATGGAATTACTACAGTTATTAGTGCAAATACTAGTAAACATTATTAGCACTTTAGTAGTGTATCATACCACCAACTCCTGTACACTATAAGGTGTAGGCAAGCATGGGTCCCGCATAATCAGTGTAGGCAGGTATATGTCCCCAATAGGCAGTATAGGCAGGCATAGGTCCCCCCATAGTCAGTGTACGCATAGGTCTCACATAATCAGTGTAGGCAGGTATATGTCCCCAATAGGCAGTATAGGCAGTCATAGGTCCCCCCATAGTTAGTGTAGGCAGTCATAGGTCCCACCATAGTTAGTGTAGACAGTCATAGGTCCCCCCCATATTCAGTGAAGGCAATGTATAGATCGGAGTTAAAAATAGAAAAAAATAGTACTCACCTCTCTCCCCTGCTGCCCTGATCTTCTAGATACTTGATCTCTGCTCCTTAATAGCTTTCAACTGTATGCGCTTCCAGAGGAGACACATACAGCTGAAAAGATCGCAGCCGG